>BHFT01030367.1:0-49049 GCA_004320025.1 Laticauda laticaudata | reverse complement strand
TGATATTTCTGATTTAATGTAAGTCTTTATATGAAGCTGTTTTACACTGGAATATTTGATATTTGGATTAATCCCTGGATTGGACAAACGACTTTACCTGTGAATGACTGAGTTGCTTATTTTGACTTCTGCTTAAACTTTACTGGATAGTACACAACTACATTTACCTGTTACAGTATATCTGCCGTGCTTTTGGTGTGATGTATTCTCCTGTATTGCTCTCATTTCTCTAACGCGGAATAATACCTCAACACTAGGCTTAATGCGGACAGACCACTACAGGCTCAGATAACTGAGAAGTTAGTGTGAATGCACGTGGTGTATACATTAGCTTGTTTACTGTTTAATTGTCGTTTACTATCCCTGCGTTAAAGATGGACAAGATCACTATCAACATGTCTATCACTATAACCCGGTATGCGATGGAACCAAACCTGTTTCCTGGCTCTATGAGTGCAGTCTATTCTGTGTTGAGAAGGTTGATGGAATGTAGTTCACAGACTAATCAGAAGTAAAATGCTTTGGGATCCAAACATGAGGATGGATGCAGAAGCTTGCTGACCTTTACCGACCAACGAACAGCTCTTTGTATAATTGATCATAACACGGATGTGACCAGCAGCTAGTCCATGTTGTGGAGAAGAATTCTGCTTGCCTAGTTATTGGGAGGAATTGAAGAGGATTATATTCATGGACAGTGCTAGGTACACACATACCATCTTACAGTTTAAACTGTTTGGAGATGTCTTCTGAAAGGGGAGATATGTTAGCTACATTTAACCTCAGAAAGAAACCTTCCAAGAAGCTACATGAATAAGAACTAAATATTTTCAGAGCGTGCACAGTTTATCTATCGTTCTTTTCCTTCATTGAATGAATTATGAAAATTATCGAAGAATCTCACTGGAAGTCCTGCACAGACGATAAACTGACATTGACTTGACACATAACTAGGAAAGTTGTTAGAATGAGCAAGGAAGACGGCTGCGATAGGACAACTGAGAAAGGGAACAACCCAACAAGAAAGAGGATTTTTTGTGGGGCCTAGGGGACATATTAGCTACAATTCAGTAAGACAGGGACAAAGCAGAATACTAGTAATCCAGAAACGCTTAAGAGCAATGTTAGTGAGCTATGTCTAGCAATTCAACTGTAAACCTGATTTGTGGTTGTTTGCTAAGTGGAGATCACAGTTATGCATTACTAAAGAAAGAAAAGGGTTTGTAAAAGATGTCATGAGTAAATAAAATGTTCATTGGCAGATGGATTAAGATTAAAGATCTTAAAGCAAAATGCTGGAAGGTAGCATATTGTTCGTTGGTTAAAATGAACAATTTAATTGTCTATATATACCTTAACTAAAGTTTAATTGTTATCAGTAAGGGCTTTAGTTAATGTATAAACCTTAGGGAGATAACTGTTATAATAGATAGAAAAGGAGGTAAAAGCGTTACTGCATTTTAGAAAAAATCGACTTTACTATGTAATACATGAGTGATCAGTGAAGATGGCCCTAACTAAGTTTATTAACATATGTTTAAGCCACCTGATGCAATGGTATACATTTACTACATAGACGTCTAGGGCACATTAACTTAAAAAAAATGCTCAACCAGAAAACTGTTCAATTGTCAGAGGGAGTAAAAATTGAAACCTGTCGCAAGTATTCACTGAGAGATGCTTGTGGTTCAAGAAAGAGTAGTTACGTCCAAGCAACAGTGCTTAAGTGGGTGTATACAGACCAAAGACCTTATAGAGATTGTTTTTGCACTGAATAATTGTTCCTACAAAAGTCCAAGTTTTAGGAGGTAGACCTGGTTATATTTGAGTAGTTCATGGACCTACAGTCATCTAATGACAAACAAAAATCAGAACACAATTCCAACATTTCATTTTAATTGGCTTAGGTTTGCTGAGAGAAAAATGAAAAATGTAATCTATTTTAGTAATCGATAACGAGGGACTTGAAGTTTGTTAACAAAAGATTCAACACTGTTGAATTGCAACTCGGTGCTGAGCAAAAATGTCTGCTCCTTACAAACAACATACATAAACTCCATTTGTAGAATGACGGAGGCAACATTCAAGCTTATGGCTCGTGCTATTATTGCATTCAGGTTTTTCCTGAAAACACTGAGGGTGAGGCCATAATGTGTACGGCACCATGCTTTTGAACAATGTAGTAATACGTAAGAGCAACTGAGAAGAATTGCCATTACTCGTTGGCATGGCAAGAAAACCAATTTAGTATCTACATACGTTTGGAGCTCACAGATGAGGTGATGATTTCCTCAACAAGTAAGATTAAAGGCAACAATAGAGCTAAGAAAAGTTATTTTTTGGGGGGTTGCAAGCCAACCATAGATCACTTGTATATCATCTGGGAACGAGGCCAAAGCTCATGTTTCAATTGTAGTGCTCATGTGCAAAATTTTCTTGAGCACTTTGGATGGATAAACTGAACAGAAAATTCAGCCCAACTGATCATTAATTATTACACCGAAGTAGTCTATAGGATAAAATCAGTACACCTCAAATAGCCATTAAAAGAGGAAACGAACAAGGAGCAAGTAGTTAAACAGGCACAGGATGAGGTAGAAAGACAAGCAGCAGGATGGCACCACGAAAGTCCCACCGTAAGCCCTAGGATTAGCAAGACGTTCAACCCAAGTACACGACCACCTGGATGAAGATACACAGGCTAATGTGTGTTAGCAACTGTGAATACAGTTCCAAGTACATTATAAGTGACAATTAAAACTGTTTCACTGCTAAACCATGATTCCAACACTGCACAACGGATAGAAAAGAGTGTAAAACGGAGAGAAAACACTTGCATCTGCTAGGTTAACGCGAACTGTCATCCATTCCTGTACTCACTGCATCCGTTTATCATCCTCTCTATCCGTCCGCATCCGTCGACTGAGTTCCACCCGCCTCAAAAAGTTTTGCAGCTGCTCAAACTTTACTTGAGCGGAAATGTATCAAACGCGTCTGTCTGCTTCCGCAACGGCATACGGGAACATTCCGTTCTAATCCGTTGCTCATCCGTTACGCGCTCCGCTATTATCCACTAGGCATCGCTTCACATCCACATCAACCTCAAATCCGCTCCAGCGGAAATGGACAGAGGGAGGAAGCGAAACAGTACGTGAGAACGGACACGCCCAAGCGTTGGTTACGGCACAGATGCAGAAAGGATAAACAGTGGATGCAGCTCGATACAAAGCATTTAAAATGAAAAACGTCGCAGAGGGACCTATCTCGGATATTAAGGATGTCTTAGAGGATGCCTAGAGATGCAAAGGACACAATATGTGTTGAACACCTATATTGCCATAAAAGTGGAGAGACTCACCTGGATCTTCCTTTCCGTCCAGCACCCTGCTGTGCGACCTCTGCAGCCTTCATCTGGCTCTCTGACCTTTCCCACAGAATCATATTGACTGTCCACCATGGAATCGTACACACTCCTTTTGGTAGCCACCACGTACCTTTCTGCACACAGTCGAAGCCATCTCAGGCTTCTTTCACACTTTTCTATGGAAAAAAGGAGGCATCAAGAAGTGCTGGGTCCAAAGATGGATCAGGAGAAGAGCAGGTAGTGGACGTACACACAAGCTGTGTGGAGCTGAGGAAACGGAAGATCCTCGTTGCATTCCAGAAACTTCATGGAGGATGCTCCAGCTGTTTATGAAGTTGTTGGAAGATGCTAGACCCACGGTTGACCACAGCACGAGCACCACATTCCAGCCCACTTATCTTTCTTTATTATCCATTAATCAATTATATTCAACTACAAGGGTTCTTCAGTTCATCCTCATCGCATGTTGATGCTGGCACTACAACTTCTGTAATCGATGCTTTCAGAACGGGTCAGCTTCAAGATGCCCAGGTATAAATGCCTTCATCTCAAGGAGGGCATAGAACGCAACCTCATCATGCGGATTCCAGATCAGACCCCTGCCCAATGACACACACGTTGTCACTACTTCATCTGTGGGACTATGACGCCTTTCTCCGGCGAATCTACCTCATGAGCCCTAACATTCAGACTCCTCACCCGTGAAGAGAGGATCTTCAAACTACAGGGTCCAGCGGCAAGACGGGTGATGGGAATGCTTTGGCATCAGGTGGAGCCAACAGAGTTCCAGGATACTTCTCACCACCGGCAGCATCGCCACAGACCGTGAGGGATCGTGGCGAAGCTTGCTCGCATCCTGCAGCAATCTCATGGCACCGTACCCAGCTCTTGAGACACAGGCTCGTGGACCTCCAACAGACAATGGGATATTGGAGCTGGGAATGTAGGCAAGGGCGAAACCATGATCAGACACTTGGATGTGCAAGGCCCCAACAGAGGCTTCACGTGAAGGGAAGAAGCAGCCAAACCTCCTGAGACACTGGTGCCAAAACTCCCAGCTTGAGCAAGTGGAGTGCGGTAAGACAGGCATGATAGAGAATTAATGTGCTTCCTTCAGGCCTGTTCATCGACAATGATGAGACTTCGGGCCATGTATGTTGTGGGGCCACTACAATAACAGGGCATTTAAATTAAAGCAGTTCTGTGTTTATGTTAGACGTGGGGTGATTGATTACATTATTATTTGTAGCTTAAGAGGCGCCATAGGTGTGGCACCTGGGAGGGTGGACCAATACAGTCGACTATGCTTGCACTGGAGGTTTATCTATCCCACAGCTATTTCCCATCCAATAGGTATCCCTGCATCCCACTGTAGCCTTACACCATCCACAAGCATGCAAAGGCTCTAAAACCAATTTCTAAAAAGTTTTCCACCAAGACTTTATTTAATAAAATAAATGAAGCCAAGTTGTGAAGCCAAGATAAATCTTTATTAATAACAAGCTGTAAAAGAAAATGACCCGAATCAAGTGTCCAAAGCAAAATAAATCAACAGGTAGCCACCAGTCTCTTGCATACTTCATTTGTCACTCTGAGGTGTGGCCCAGTCTCAGGGCGTGAAGTGGATCAGTGCTGTGGAGTGGCTGCTGGCTGGAGTGCTGCGTTCTGAGCATCATTGGCGTGCGCCTGGCCCCGAAAGGACAACAGGAGACGGAGGTGCTTGAGGAAGCTCTCAGACAGCTGAGCTCAAGTCCCGATGATGTTGAGAGCCCCTTCCTCCATGACATGGAGTGTCAGCCCATACCCGAAAGACAGATGTACTGAGGCTGCGTGGCTGTGGGGAGCGGTGGAAGCAGACTGTCATGGGGCTGTACTGGTCTGCAGATCGGGTGAGGACCTGCGTTTTGATGCGCATCGTGGAGTGAGGTGGCCATCAGTGGCATCATTGCACGGGTGCGCGTCCGATGTACCTCTGCCTGGACTGGGAAAGCTGCTGTTGTAGCTGGACCTCTGTAGCCAATAGCCTTGGTAGGGAGGGCTGTAGAAAGCCTTGGAAGCGCAGTGACATCACCTGGGGTGGACGGAGCAGGCCTGGAACTGGGTGGGAGCGGTATCAATCTTGGTCTGGAGGTTGTGCAAGAGATCGTGATCCTGGTCCTCTCACCACCTGGTTAACTGGGGTTCCGAACACTGTTTCATGAGGTTCCTGGGTTGACATAGGTGAGCAAAGGTTGCGTTGGAGGATGGAGGCATCAGTGGTGTACCAAGCTGAAGAGCGAGATACTACGCTGCCTCCTGAGCGTAGTCTCTAATATTCTCCAGCAGAACAGTGTGGTACCTACCCCTCCGGTCTGCCTGTTCTGCGTATTCTGTGGAGTGGAGCTGGGGCGTAGTATGCGGGTTGGGCTGTGGTGAATATGCATGTCTCCTCTTCATCCCACTGCGTCAGGGAGGTCTCACCGCTCCCGCCACGGGTAGTACAGCTGTGGGGGGGTCTCCGTTAGTTGGCAGGCTCCACAGATACACTGCTGGACAAAGACGAAAATGAGCTGACTCGTTGGCCAAGAAGAGGACCTGGGTATTTGTTTTTTTTTTTTTTTCTCTATTCTTTTTCAGCAGGCTTGCCTGAGAGAGAGGGTTGTCAGAGAGGCTGCTCCTCTGCAGATCTCACGCATCCCATAGAAGCTGCCACTTGGCCATCACCGGTAGGTCTGCTCTGCTCGTACAGACTTACCACGGCCATGGCCAGTGTTCTTGAGGTGCAGTCTCCAGTACCAGGTGTGCATAGTGCTTTCCACCAGCCGAGGGCACCTTGAAGTGTAGCCAGGATCTCCGCTTCTCTCTCCAAGCCAGCTACTTCGCTTTTGGTGTCTCGATAGAGCCTGTATCTTCCGCCATAGATACCCATTTCTCCTCAGCACTCCAGCATCCTCCTCCTCCGTGTATCTCTTCAATGTTGTAATTGCCTCCCCCCTTCCAACGCGTCTGACCTCTTTCTCCCTTTAGGCACGGGCCATAATGGGCCCTCATCAGAGGGCTCGAAGTTGTTAGGGGCTGCTCCTCCATACCACACACACAGCAACAACAGTAGCAGCAAAGAGGACCAGCAGAACCAGCAGCAGCACCGCAGGACCAGGAGCAGCGGACTCAGGAGCACCACGCAGGACCAGACAGGACTGGAGCACCAGCAGGACAGGAGCACAGCAGGACCAGGAGCACAGCAGGCACACAGGCGAGCACAGGTAGGACAGCAGGATGACGGAGCAGCCCCAGCCAGGTAAGCAGCAGCAGAGCACCAGACACAGGACAGCGCCAGCAAGAGTAGCACCAGCCAGACAGCACTAACACAGGAGCCAGTGCCAGCAGAGTAAGCACCCGCAGGAGCACCAAGCACCTGGAGCGAGTGCAGCCAGAATAAGAACAGCACGAGCCACCACCACCAGAAGCAAGTACTTCAGCAGAAGCACCACCACAGAAGCAGCAATCAGCAGAGATAAGCACACAGAGCACCACCTCCAGAAGCAGGCATCAGCAGAAAGCCCAGCACAGAAGATCAGATCCCGGCCAGCAAGAAAGCCCCGCAGAAGCAGAGTCAGCGCCAGGGGGTGGAGGGTGGCCCCTGGTCCCTTTTGCCAGGGCTGGCAAGCAGATGCAGAGGCTTCTGTTGTCTTCCCCATAAAGTTGTGGGGTTGCTGGCTGGCTGGCTGGCTGCAAGCTGTGTTTCTGGAAGCCGGTCCTTTCCTCCTAATGGTAGACCTGCTTGGAGCTGCTTCCCTTCTATATCCGGTGGCTGAGCAAATGCTCTCCCCGCATGCGCAGTGAATGCATAGGACACGACTAGGCTTCTGCTAGGATCCGCTAGGCTTTACTGCTCTGCATCCACTCTTTTCAAAGCCGCTGGCATCCCTCTGCATCCGGCTCTTTCCGTTCCGCGTCCGCTTTGCTGCGCTTCCTGGAAGCCTTAGCGGATGTCATCCGCTCTCATTCTGCTTTCCATTCACAAGGTTCGTGGAGCATCTGCTTTCCATCTGCCCTACGTCCTCCCCTGTACGTTCCATTATCTTGTGGTCCCTCTGGTTATGCACAATTATTTGCCCCTTGAGAGTGGATAACACAAGATGGAACATTTTTCTCGGCTCCGCTGCGTATCTGCATTCCAACATTAGATGGGCACACTCATGATAGAGGAGCAAAAGGAGAAGAAACGAAACAGGAGACCGAGTTTTCGGGATGAGCTTGTCCCAAACGTCGCTGGCGTACCTGGACTCTCTACTCATTACTTGCTCAATCAAAAGAGGTTATAGTTTATACAGAGGGCCTAGGTCAAGCCACGTCAAGACAAAGATGACACATGATTGTATTCAGCTCAGATAGGCAAAATTCCAGGTCAGACCAGGATCGCAAAGCATTAAATTCAATCAGGGATATTCCTGCTTTACAAAGCTGCATGCTAAACAACTAATTACAATGTAAGTAAGACTTTTTCTACAGATGTAACTCCTTGTCCGCCGTACGTGTCCTGCAAAGGTCACTCGAGGAGACCAGAGCTCAACATAGGAATTATATGTGGTGATTACAATGTATCAAATAGCCTGAGAAATATCAGTCAATTAGGAAAAATGGAGGAACGGCAATATTTTCCAACAGAAGGAAACAGAGATACACTCACACTTTCTTCTGAGACTCAGACGAAGAAATCCAGGTTTCTGGCTCCATCTTATGGCCATTTGAGAAACCATACCCAATTGCATGCTCTTGCATTCCCTGAAAGAAACAGTATTAAAATGTCTTTCCTGGTTTATATATTTCTAACCCAAATACCTGTTAGGTGACTTATATTCCTAACAGAAGCCAAATGCTCCAGAATATACCATATGCCTTCACATATACTGTATTTAGCTGCATAAGATATCAATTCCTAGCTTACTTCTCCTTCTGGAATATAAATGAAAGCTGACATTGTGCTTGACCCAGAGATGTATTCAGTATATCTTTAATATATTCTTATTAGGTTAAAACATTTTTAAAAAATGCACCCCTATCATGCTAAATTAAGTCTCAGCATACTGAGTGACAGGGCTGAAGGCTAACATGAATGATCTCTTTACAAATGTGTGAATGTGTGGCCTTTATGATTCGAGTAGAGACCTATTAATGGATATTATTTGTAAATAAACTGCTAAAGTTTTATTTTCTAATTACATAACAGAATCATGTCTTTCTAAAAGTGAAGCGGGCAGGCTAACATTGCCCCAGGTTTCATTTATTTTCTCAGTTGTCAAGCTCTTTAATCTGACAACAAAGTTTAACTTCTTTCTCTTGTATGAAAATGGAATATTATATTTTCTGTGCTGTTCTGCTAAGACATTTTATGATTCATCTCAGCTCTCTGAATGTGGGTTCAAGGCTAATGCATTCTTTGATTTGGGAAGTTTTTAATCCCTCAATCGTGAATAAATGAATTACCTATAGACCAGCTATCACTTATAATTATTGTCCCAAACATTACTTTTAAGTTTAGAGGGATATAGGTTATAGATGTTATTTTCTTCAAGTCAGCTTCAGCGGTAGTCTTTTACTACCGGTTCTGTGGGCATGGCTTGGTGGGCATGGCAGGGGAAGGATACTGTAACATCTCCAGTTAGAGGTGGTATTTGCCGGTTTTCTGAACTACTCAAAATTTCCGCTACCGGTTATCAAAAAACTGGTCAGAACCTGCTGAATACCAGCTCTGGTCAGCTTAATTCTTTGTGGCCCACTTCAGTCAGTCAGTCAGTTTAATCTACAACCACATTTATCTCTGCCTGGCTCCACTACTCAATCTTTATATATTCCAGTAATATGGCAAGCTTACTGGTCTTTTGAACACAAGAGTCCAGTATATGTGTGCATATATTGAGAACCAGCTTGGTCTAGTGATTAAGGAATCAGGCTAGGAAACAGGAGAGATGGTGAGTTCTCATCCTGCCTTAGCCATTAAAACCTACTGGGTGACTTCAGGGCCAGTCTCTCTCTCAGCCCAACTTACCTGACAAGGTTGTTATTGTGGAGAAAGGAGGAGGAGTAAGAAGTATTTTAGATAGGTTCTCTACTTTAAATTGTTTATAAAAAAATAAGGTGGGATATAAATTCTATAAATAAATCATGTCTTGCTCCATCACTGCCTGCCCAAGCCTTCTAGCCTTTGTTTATTCTCCATTTTGTTTAGTCTTTTAACTCTTGTTCACTATACCAGTTTGCCTCTTCTGGCACTATATGCTTGTCAGTTCCATCACCCAGCACCATTTTGTGATACTAATTGGCACTTGTGCCAGGTCCTGATTTTTGCCAGGTCTGTTGTCTATCACTGCTTTCCTGACCACATGCTTTCCTGTTCCACCTGATATGGTCTTTCAGCTGATTGATTGGCACCTTCTATCTGTCAGCTCCATGGCCTGCCTACCCACCTGCTCTGCCTGGCACAGTCTCTCAACTCTGAATGAATAACACTATCAATCTCTGCATTGGATTGATTGGAATCCATTGGAAATCTTGCCAGCAAGCATCTCTAAGATATAGATATATGAAATAAGTTTAATGAGGCATCCTTAAAATTACTAGCATATAATATAATCAATCAGTGAAAACCTGAAATGTTTACATTAAATGAAGATTTCTCATTGGCTACCTTTTGGGGTCATTCAGGAAAAAAAGTAAGTTTACCAGCTAAGAAAGCAAGTGTCCATGGAGATGATGGATGGAGTAATATTTTTTTTAAAAAAATATTATGGTATTGGAAACCAATAAGTCAATTACCACAAAGTGCCTGAAACATATCACATTAGCTTGGTGCAGCTTTTAAATTCAACACTGAATTGGTACACAAAACTAACAATAGGATTTTCCTCTTATATTGCTGATAAATTATGGAACAGATTATGAATGAGAGTCACCAGCAAATGAATATAACTTCCTTCTTTTCATGATAGTAAAAATGGGTTTTACTGGGTTTTGTCTTTTCAATTTTCATTGCTGGCCAAAATTCCACTTCAATTTTCTTAGTTTGAATTTAATCCCAAAGTCATATTAAAAAATGAAATTGTGTTTTGTTGCCAACACAACTGGCAATGTAATTGAGTTCTCCATGGTGTTTATGTCTCAAATCAAACGTTGCTGCCAAACTACAGTGTTAGGACACTTGTCATTGGGTATCCAGAAACTGAGGTACATTCCCAGAAGAGACAGAGCTTCCCAACCATATCAATCTGTCTAATATCCACAAAACTGTAGCTTTCACAGAGCAAAGGTGATATTCAGCAGGTTCTGACCAGTTCTGGAGAACCAGTAGTGGAAATTTTGAATTCGAAGAACCAGTAAATACCACCTTTGACTGGAGATTTTACAATATCCTTCCCCTGCCACATTCAACAAGCTATGCTCACAGAGCCAGTAGTGAAAAAAAAAATGAATCTATCACTGTCACAGAGTATACCATTACAGCACTATACAACAGCAAGTTAATTGTCAAAGTCAATTATCAACCTTCAATTATCAATCCACACTAAGCCTAACCTACAACCAGACAAAGACCAACTGCCTTCCTTCCCGCATGCTTATAACTTTGCTAAACAACTAATTCCCACATGTCCTGGAATGTCAAACCACCTAATAGTAGGACTGTATTATGATTACAATTATTCTTCTCATCTTTCCTATTACCTATTTTCTTAGCTTATTATGACTATAACTTTGTTATTTGTATGTGATGATTTTCCTCCTTTTATTTAGTATCCTATTATGATTTATGTTGATAGATTATTTAGTACCCTATCACCAGTGGTGGGATTCAATTTTTTAATAACCGGTTCTGTGGGCATGGCTTAGTTGGGGGGCGTGGCTTGGTGGTCATGTGACTGGCTGGGCGTGACCAACTCAACATCACTCACATTGAGGCACACATCTCCTCGCATGGCCTCTCATGACTCTGGGGATGCTGCAACAGTCCTAAGTGTGAAAAATGGTCATGTCACTTTTTTCAGTGCCATTGTAACTTTGAATGGTCACTCCACACAAGCAAAGTACCAACAAAGGAGGGGAAAAAATCTCCAGAGAAGTTCCTGAGACAGGAAGTCTCGTCCTGCCAAGAATGTAATAAGGGTTAATGGAGAGGCAGTTTCTGAAAAACAACACCAGAATGTTTCCTTCCTGACTTCCTTACAGGATTAGGCCAGTAATTTCTTCTAACAACTGGTTCTCTGAACTGCTTAGAATGTTAACAACCAATTCTAACGAATAGGTGCGAACTGGTAGAATCCCACCCCGCCTATGACTATCACTGAATGTTGTGTCTTATGATTTTTGTTGACTGTATTTTAGGTTTATAGAGTTTAAAAACACAAGAGGAACTCAGAGGAAAATCTTCAGTGTGGAACCAAACCTGCCAACTTGGAAAAGCATGGAAAGAAAAGTAACTAGTTTTGAAATGTATAAGGGTGAGGGATGTTATATTGAATTAAGATAATTTTTCAGTACAATTTCAGTACAATTTCTATTTGGTTGTTCAGTTCTATACAGTTCTAAGGTTGTTTAGTGCTATACAGTTATAAGACTATCTTGGGTTATTTACTGGACATCTGGATTTTTGCAGTCCAGATATGTGGGTCAGAGAGAGAGAAGGGGGAGGGAGGGGGGGAGAGAGATATCAAAATTTAACATAGTAAAACCCTGAAGGTATCCAGCTGTAACATGGCTGAGTTAATGTCTACTAAAAGGTCTATCATCCCTGCTATTTTCGTCACATATTGAGAAAGAGCTGCAGGTATTTTAACATTTCCCATCAAAGCCTATGATTGATTTTTGTTTCTTTTCCAGTTAAAAACATAAACCTTCAGGTAAAACATTTTGTCTCAATCCTGAAGTGCAAAACTGAATTGTATCATGATACTTCTGAATCTCAAACCTCTGATCTAAATCAGATGAGGAGTGATTTGCACTGGCTAAGTTTTAATGTGGTTGAAGTAGTCTATAATCAAGCAATTAGCAGCTATGTCCCTAATGTTTAATTGTAGTTAAGAAGGCATAAAAGGTACCTGAGTTACTCAGTTGACTTATACATGACATCACATGTGCACTTTTATATTCTCTTTTTAAATCCTTTTGAATCTGCAATCAAGAACCTATCATCATCTTCACCTGTCTCCTCTGCTTACATATATTACCTACCAAGCCCAATTCAATAACTGTTGAATGCTGATGATATGTTTTCTGACAAAAGCAATTTTGCTAATTTTTGCTGACATGTTTTCAATATGGAGAGAGGAAAGCTGTTTCCAAGCCCACAAAGTTTTATCTGGGGTACAACATTCTTGAATATGAAAACATGGATCACATAATTTGAAACAGATTTTGAAAAATTTGAGAAGGTAACAATTTTGCTAATGAAAGTAAATTCAAGTGATGCTTCTGTGCATTTGTTTCATTCTTTTTCCAAATGGAGATTGCCATTGTCGTGATACACCTCTCTGTGGACCCTGCATTTATTACCATGGTTCTGAGTTCAACTTGGTTTGAAGTCCCATATAGAAGATGTTCCCTAACCAAACACATTTGTGATCCCCTCTTAGCAAGAGGTGAAGCAGTGACAGACAGTTGTGGCCCATATCTTATGGAAGAGCCTTCTCCTTAAGATCAACCTTGATGGTCTTCCACAAGTTCATAAAAACTGAGTTATTCCAGAAAACATTTAGGGAACGAGTTGATTCAACCCATACGTTTTTTAACTACAAAAATATAGTTTTTGTTGGCCTTAAACTTATTTTTTTTACTTTGTGAATGATCAGGCACCCTAAAAGATTCTGATGCTGAATAGATAAGTAAGTAGAAAGAGAAAATTAATATCAATGTGTCATGGGGCTATAGCCACTGCAGGAGAGATTCTGGAGATGGTAATGACACCAGGGAGACCAAAGTTAAATAGATTGTTAGGAAGAATGAAAGACTACTTACACTGTAGGGGGCAAGGTGCAAGTTTGCTATCTTCTGCACAACACAGCTAAGGAGGCAGTAGAACATCCTTAGAAGCAACAGCAGGAAGATACTAAAATAACTAGTAAAGAAACTCAGATGCTGGTCAGCCTTGCCAAATATTTTTTTACCACCATCCTTACTTTGAAAGAGGCCAACTTTCCATAGACTGTCATCAAATGTATGTATTCAATAGGTTATAGATCACCCAACTCAAACAGTTTGACTCTGAGAAGCGCACAACAAAAAACAAACAAACAATTACTCATAAGAACCACATAAACATTAACATCGTACCCACCATATAATAACCACATCAAAACCAAAACAAACACAAATTATGTAACAAATAGACTCTTCCTACAAAAATGAAATTATCTGCTTCTGTCTGATTCACTTTACCTATACTTACAAGCCACAAAGAGAAGATTTGCACAAATGCAGGATCACAGAAAAATGTGTGATCACAGAAATATTTTTGTGGCTTCATAACCACTGTGACAAAGTTCCTTGATTCAATCTTCTCAGAGTTCCAATCCAGGTCCCTATAATGGTTTTCATCAACCAGATTACCTTTCGGTGATCTCCTGTCAGCAGCTATAATTTCTGTTACTTCCCTCTGCCCTATTGTCCCTGAGAACCTATTCCGACCATTTGTTTTCCTTAAAATGCTTTTCTTTTTGGCTCAAAATGAAATCTGATTATCTGCTCCTGCATGTTTCTCTCTGAACTGCAGCATTCTGAATTTGATTTAATCTCCAGACCAGAACTCAGATGATTGTTGGACTCAGATATTTAAACAAGCCTCATTGTTAATAATAGCCATTTCCATGGTTCTTAAACATAATACAATACAATAATTCAATAAAATGTTTTTGGGACCTATCTATGTTGGCTGAAAACATAATAGTAATAATTATCTAGATTTTTATGCAAGGTTGTGTGCATATCCCACAGATAATACCTCTTAAAGTGACTGAGATTGATAATCTTACAGAATTTATGGAAAAAAATAACCCTACAGCCACATAAATACTTACCCTAAAAAGCCAGAAAGAAAGAAAATTATCACAGGAATATAGATACATGTAAGGAACCAGTTTTATGTTATTACATAATAGTATTATCATTGAGCTAGGTAGCCTGATATTATCGATTGGTCATCACTGACTCATAAAAGATCATCGTCAATATTGTTTCTTGATATCCATTTGGCAGGAATTAAAGTTAGATTTTGTATGTACTCAGTCAAATCTCCACACTATATTTCTAGTGGAAACATAGAAGTCTGTTCTTTAGCAGATGCCAGAACAATTCAGCTGTACAGAATTCCATCCTGGAGAATTCTTCATAATATGACAGTCAGTCTTAGCATTGCTACCAAAGCACAGATGAATCCTCTCTTGACAACAGACTAACCTGTTTGCCAACATTACCAGGAGTGCCCATCAAAATGATAGCGCATGGAGGCATATTTACATGTTTGCATCCCAACACCTGACAGTAATGTATGCATTTGTGTGATGATATTCCATTTGTTGTCAGTTGCCTTTTCTTGGCCTCCTGCAGATACCCATGGTGATTTCCCTGCCCCATTCTTCAAAATGTCATTTATTTGGAAGAGCTTTTGAATGCACACCATACATGGCAGAAGATATTGACTAAAATGTGATATCAAAAATTTGGAGGGGGGGGTTCCTCTTAGGCATATCCTATCTGAACAGTAAAAATCCAGGCAACCTTTTTTTGCTGTCATCTTTGTGGTCTTGTGGTCTTCCAAACTCTTGCAGTCCATGTATTATATGCCTAGATAATTTAAAATTATCATTAGTTGATTCTTTCTAAAGGTTCTCCAGTAAAAAATAATTATGGTAGGCTGCCACCAGTCTGGCTGAACCAACACTTCTTTTCTATTCAGCTGTGAGTTCTTAATTCCTCTGCCAAGGATTTTTCCCTTTAGTCTGGCTTTAAGAAAGACAGAAAGGATAGTGCTTTATATCTTCCTGCCCAAGGCTCAAAAATACAAAATTTAATCAAGTTTATGCCAGTTGTGAAACAGAAGAGACAGCTGTGCAGCTGAGCAATCATGCATATAGGAAATATATTTAATGCTTTTTTTTTCCTTTTTAAGAAAATAAAGTCAAATATGGTGCAAAAAAAATGCAGGTTCAAGTCACTCCCTTCTTCCCTGTTTTAAAGGACTCTTTAAAATGGAAAATGTTGAACTTTTGGTGGTAGAGATTGGTGGGTGAGGATATCACATCTTGCTTTGTCCAGTTAAACCAAATGCTTCATTTCTGGTGTACTGGGGGAAGTAGTCCCAACTCAGAATTATGTATTTATTCATTTTATTTAACACTCTGACTTCTGGTCAGATCAGACCACAGCAGCAACAATACCACTTGTTTTAGAGCAATATCATAAGCAAAATCTTAACCATCCTAAAATGCTCTAAAACATGGCAATATTAGCCCAAATTGTTACGGGGAAAAGCTTGATTATAAAAATAAAATGTTAATGATTTCTTAAAATACCCCAAAGAACCAAATCAGGCATCAAATGGGAGGGAATTCCATACATCTCATACCAGCTCCAAGAGAACTTTTACTGTTCCGTTTGGACAATAAGGTACACAAGACCAGTATCTCAACAAACAATTCTTTATTAAACAGTATAGTGACTTGTAGAGGAACATTTGCTGAAGCCGTGGCAGCCCTTCTTAGAGCGGCTGCTCGTGGCTTGCGGCCAATGACAGTTCTTTAGAATTCCCGCTGTCCGGCGGGACAATCAGATTGGTGTGTAATTGCCCAATCCAAGAGCAGCCTTTTCGGCCAATCAGTTTTAGCTATTTGGAGTCAAAATAGGGAACGACTCCTTTTATTCCGTTTAGGAGGCGCTCCATGATGCTTTGGAAAACGCCTGGGGCAACGTTAACCCCAAATTGAAGTCTGTTACAATTGAATGCCCCTCTGTGCGTAACTATAGTCTGTGCCTCTGCAGTTTCGGGGTCAACCGGCAGCTGTTGATATGCTTGTGTGAAATCAAGCTTCGCGAAAAATTTTCCTCCCCCTAATGAATGCAACAGTTGTTGAACTACTGGAACAGGGTATGCGCTTTGCTGGAGTGCATGATTTAGGGTAGCCTTATAGTCACCACAGATGCGNGTCACCACAGATGCGTACTGACCCATCTGGTTTGACAGGAGTCACGATGGGAGTTTCCCACCTGGCATGGTCAATTGGCTTTAACACCTCTTGTGCGATAAGTTTGTTAAGCTGCTCGTCTATTTTTGGTTTTAAGGCAAAGGGAACACGTCTGGCTTTGAGCCTGATGGGAGCTATCTTAGGGTCTAGACTGAATGTTATTGAGGTCCCCTTGTACTTGCCTAGGGTCCCACCGAATACATCCCGGAACTCTTCCAGCAGGCTCTCCTCCCAATTGGTCTCAGCGATGCTGTTGATCTCGGTCACTTCGATTCCCAGGGGTGCGAACCATTTGATTCCCAGCAGACTAGGACGATCCCGGTCAATAACTGTCAGAGGAAGTTTGTCAGCATGTTTTGAACCCATCCATTATACAGGAAATCCTTGACTTATAACCACTCATTCAGTAACTTTTCAAAGCACTGAATAAAGTGATTTATAACAGTTTTTCACACTTACAGCATCCTCATGATCACATGATCAAAATAAGTCTTGAAAAAAGTCACTTTTACCAGTGCCTTTGTAACTTTGAACAGACTAAACAAATGGTGGTAAGTCGAGGACCTGTAATTTATATTTTATTTTTATGTATTTGTTAATGAAATATAATAGTAAGTGATTAAAATAATATTTTCACAGGTTAAATTTATATTTATATTATAGTTAAGTCATACATTAGTTATAGAAGCAAAATAAAAATTATATATAGACCCATAGAAATAAGTGGTTGCCCAGTTGTATTAGCTATGTTGAAAGATCTGACAAACAAATCTTGACAATCTCCAAAACTGCAGGTTCTCCTGCTAAAAATGAGAGGGAGCGGGGGGGAGGATGTTTGTGAAATGTTGAAAAATGATAGATTTAGCTTTCATATTATGGGCTATAGTCAATCTATACTGACTGTTTCCTAATGTGATCTGATTGCTTATTTCACCCAGTGACTATCATTAAGTGTTGTACCTTATGATTCTTAACTCTTGATGAATGTATCTTTTCTTTCATGTACAATGAGAGTATTTGCACCAAGACAAATTCCTTGTGTGTCCAACCACACTTGGCCAATATTCTATTCTAAATTCAACCTACCTACCTATCATTACATTCTATCATTCTGTCTTTCTGTATTATCTCTCTTTCTCTCTCTCTCACTCACTCACCCACCCTTTCCCTCTTACTAACTCTAATTCTGTCTCCCTATCATTTACATGCTATCATCCTGTCTCTGTCCTATACACACACACTCCAACTCTAACTTTACCTACCTACCTTCCTACCTACTTATCATCTACATTCTATCATTCTCTCTCTCTCTCTCACACACACACACACACTTTATTTCTCTCTCTCTCCCTCCCTCCCTCCTTCTCTCTCTCTCTCTCTCTCTCTCTAACTCTCTCTCTCTAACTCTACCTACCTACCTACCTATCATCTATCTATCTCTCTGTAGCTCTTGGTCTGGAGAGATCATGATAAGCAGAGCAGATTGCAGTGATCAGACCTATAGTGCCCTTGTGTGGTGGTTTTTAAGAACTGTTCTCATAACTCATGGATGTGTGGATGTAAGTGCAAGCAACCTGGTTCAGACATGTACGTTTCATGCTAACTACATTAATTGTATCCTGCCTAAAATTTCATATTTTGCTCAGGCTGCTTGCTTTTTCTTTGGAACAAAAAGATACGGTCTAATGGACCTTGGGAAGTGTGGGAGGTGGAGGTGTCAGCCCTAGGTCTCTTGCAGCTGCTCAAGAATTCAAGGTCAGTTCTCCACTTGAACCCTCCTCCTTGCCTGGCTGGAAGCTCCCTACAATAGATCAAATAAAATCCATCCTGTTGAACTGTTCATTTTGGGGGTTGGGCTGCAACAGTTTGTACAAAGGACCTTGAGAGGCAGGAAGAGCTACAGACTGGACAACAAGACAAAGATATCTCAGCCCACAGAAGTGGGTAGCTGGTGGGACACATTTCAAAAGAGGCTTTCTGAAGACTAAAAGTGAAGGAGGGGGGAGGAGTAGCTGTGGCACCTGGAGTTTGTGTGTATGTTTGTATTAAAAAAATGCAGACAGATCTTATAACTTTACAATTGAAGTCCCACTCTTTTTTTCCCAAACTCACTCACTCTCTCTTTCTTTCTTTTCTTTTTTCTTTCTTTCCTTCTTTCTCTTTCTTCTTTCTTTCTTTCTTTCCTTCCTTCTTCTCTCTGTCTCTCTCTGTCTCTCTGTCTCTCTCTCTCTCTCTCTCTCATGAAGAAATCTGGAGGGTGTATTTGCTCCCCCTCTTTATCTCAATCTATGTTGTCCAACATCGTAAGTACAGTAAAACAACCTTTTGATTTTTTTAGAACATGGCCCTTGATGTACCATAGCCAGTGTTGGTATGGTACATCAAACTTATGCTGGCAAAAGTTGTACTCTTTTAAATAATTAGGAACCAGAAAGCCTTTATGGTCATCTTGTAAAATGGATTGGTCAAGTCCAATTGCCTACTACTCTATAGATTTCTAAGGAGATTTAATACAATCTTGTCTATCTGGCTGATATCTAGTCCTTATCAGCCTCTGATGCCCAGGGCAGCTTTAAAAGTTAAATCATCAAGCCACTTCAGAAATACAATGTATTTGTAAATTGTAAAGAACCTTTAGAACTAGACCATATATGTATGTATGTATGAATAGAATAGAATAGCATAACAGAGTTGAAAGGGACTTTGAAGGTCTTCTAGTCCAACCCCTTGCCTAGGCAGGAAACCCTACACCACTTCAGACAGATGATGTTATCCAACATGTTTTTAAAAACTTCCAATGTTGGGGTATTCACAACTTCCGGAGGCAAGTTGTTCCACTGATTAACTGTTCTAACTGCCAGGAAATTTCTCCTCAGTTCTAAGTTGCTTCTTTCCTTTATCAGTTTCCACCCATTGCTTCTTGTCCAGCCCTCAGGGGCTTTAGAGAATAGCCTTACTCCCTCTGCTGAAACGTTGCTACAACTTTAACAGCACTACAATGATGTGGGATAATACCCGAGGGAAGCTGAACAGCACACATGTAAGTACCCGCGAAAGTTTAAAAAAACAAATATCTATCTATCTATCTATCTATCTATCTATCTATCTATCTATCTATCTATCTATCTATCTATCTATGCCATTGTGCATATGGAAATTTTATATATAACAATGGAAATTGCACAATAAAAAAATGAAGAAAAGAAATACAGCTTTGGATCACTCTTTCTTATGTCAGTGAAAGGAAGTCAGTAAAAACAACAAATGCCTAACTAGATGGTCCAGCTCTTAAGATCAGTATTTAAGGCACGTAGCAGTCAGAATCTTTTGAATGGTGTATACCCTAGTTGATGATGGTATCAATATCTTAGGAAGTCTGAAAGATTCTGACTGTGCATTTTATTAATAGATCTCTTAAAAGCAAATCTGAGTTATCATAATATAATAAGCTTCAAAGTAGGAATCCTAGGTGACAGAAAAATAAAAATTATGTTGTAACATTGGAGTAAGATGTCAGTTTAAATTTATACTGATAGCTTTTATCCTATAAAGGAAAATTGTAAGTCATTTTTCATGTTTCTTTTTTCTTTCTTTTTCTTCACTTCTGGTTTTGTTCTCTATTTCTTTATTTTTCTCATCTTAATTATTAGTTTATTTAGTTCTACTTGTTTTTCTTTTCTTGTTAAAATTTAATGAAAATATCATTTAAAAAGTTTCAGAGTGGAAATCTTGTCTAAAAAGCATTGCTCACAATTCTTCATTTTTGTTTGGTTAGGCTGGTAAATAATAAATTACTGAATTGTAAGGAATGTCAATTTAGGAAAGGATGCAGAGGTTTTGAAAGAGGTCAGGTATCTGCCAGGTAGTACTGCCAGGAGAGATAAGAGGTATGTTTTTAAGATAGTCAAGAATGCAAGTCAGGAACAGTAATGTTTATGCTGTTGTGTACCTGTCCCAAAAAGATGTACTCTCTGTATAGAATTATTTCCAGAGCTTGGGGCAGGAACTTAGTAGGATAGGCTGTAGATTTACCTTTTCAGAGGTTTTACCTGTACATAAGGAACAAGAAGGAAAAGGCCAGCATATAGCAGAGTTCATTGTGTGGCAAAAGGACTGGTGCAAAGCTGAATATTTTGGTTATATTAGTTATGATATCTGCAGCTGGTCCAATGAAAAACTGAAAAAAAAGAGATGGTTTGCATCCATCAAAGAAAGGGACTCAGTTACTTGGCACTAAATTCACAGATTTTCTGGGAAAACATTTAAACCAAACAACGGGGACAGAGAGTTAATTGATACATAACATTTCTGTCCCCAGCAATCTAAAACAGGGTTATCAGTGTATGGACTGTAACATAAAGATTTTTTCAGGTAAGAATATTAACCTTGCTGTCAAGCAACATCAAGATTGTAACAGTGAGTACTATACCATAGAGGGATGTGGTGGCTCAGTGGCCAAGACGCTGAGCTTATGGATCAGAAAGGTAGGCAGTTCAGCAATTGGAATCCCTAGCTGTGCATAACAGAGCTCCCATTACTTGTCCCAGTTTCTGGCAACCTAACAGTTTGAAAGCATGGAAAAATGCAAGTATAAAAACATAGGGACTGTAAAGGCATGGGGAAAAGAGACTCGAGAACAGCGAAACTTCAGCTCTTTATTGAATTGTATAGATCTGTGCTGGACCTGCGAGCCATAGCAGTTCTTCTTATGGAGCTTGCCAGCGGCTCTTACCCAATGACAGCCTTCTGAATCTCCCGCGATCGGCTCGGCCAATTGCGGGAGATTCTTTACTGACCAATCACCATTGTTCTTCTGTCCAATTACAGTACAGCCCGTCTTAGCCAATCAGGTTAGGGTATTTCAAGAATGTTAATATGGAACAGGGACCACTTTGGTGGGAAGGTAACAGCATTCCATGTGCCTTCGGCATTTATTTAGTCATGACCATGGAGACGTCTTTGGACGGCGCTGGCTCTTCAGCTTGGTAACAGAGATGAGCACCGCCCCCTAGAGCCAGAAATGACTAGCATGTATGTGTGAGGGAACCTTTACCTTTTTACCACTTAAGCACTAATAAAACAGGCATAAGGAAATAGGGGATGTCAGGCACAACACAGGTTATGGAGAAAGCAAACACAGGATCAGTCACTAAGGACTCAAATATCTATACACCAACATACAGAGTATGAGGAATAAACAGATTTGAGTAGATATATTGTTGCCATTATGGAAATTTGGTGGGATGAAACCCACAAATGGAACATACAACGACAGGGATTTAAATTATTTAAAAGAGACAGATCAAACAAAAGAAGGTAGAGCTCAAACTGCACAAAGAACTGCTGATTCAATTCTATAGAGGAATTATATCTGCACTTCTATAACTGTCTGGTTTGGCTCTGCAACCTAACAAGACAGACACAGACTTAAGAGGATAATTAGGACTGCAGAAAAAACAATTACTACCCACCTCCTTCCATGGAGGACCTGTATACTGCACGAGTCAAAAAGAGGACTGTGAAAATATCTACAGACCCCTCACATCCTGGACATAAATTATTTCAACTTCTACCCTCAAAATTGACAATATACGGCACTGCACACCAGAAGAACTAGACACAAGGATTTTTTCCTGAATGCCACCACTCTGCTAAACAACTGATTCCCACAACACTGTCAAATTATTTACTAAGACTGTATTACTATTATTCTTCTCATTCTTCCTACTACCTATCTCTTCCCACTTATGACTATAACCATGTTGCTTGTATCTTTACAATTTATATTGTTTTATTTGTTTCCTAGTAAGATTATGGAGGTTGCTCCTCTGACAAATTGAAGAAAAACAGGACAAGAAACAAAAATGGAAGAAGGACATAACAACTAAGGCAAGAATATCAGCAGATAGCCAGAATCTGCAAAGACAAAGTAAGGATAGCAAAGGTCAAGAACAAACAAAGACTTTGCAACAACATGTCAAAGATTATAAAAAAAAAATTCTTCCAACATATAAATAACAAGAAAAAAAAAAACAGGAAACGTTTGGTCCACTAAAGGGAGAAGATGGCAAGGAGTAACAGGCAACAGAGAGAAAGCAGAATGACTTAACTCATTCTTTGCATCCATCTTCATGCAAAAAGAAACTATAGCTCAATCCACCAAAACATAACTGTAACCAGAAATGGACCAGAAATAAAAGTTAAAATAAGAAAAAAAAAAAAGTAAGAGAACACCCGCCTGATCTTGATGAAACAACAAACAATATGATGGGGTTACATCCAGAGTTTTAAAGGAGCCTGGCAGAGGGTCATTCAGAACCATTGCACCATATCTTACCAAAAATCCTTGGAGCACCAAGGGAACTACCAGAAAACTGGGAAAAGAGCTGAGGTGTTCCCATCTTCAAAAAAGGAAAAAAAAGAAAACAGAACCAGGAAACTATAGACCAATCAGCCTAACATCAATACCCAGGGATACTGGAAAGGATAATTAAAAAAGACAGATCTGCCATCATTAGAAAACAGTAAAGTAGTAACTAGCAGTTCAGCATAGGGTTTTTTAAAAACAGATACATGCAAACCAATCTTATTTCATTCTTCAACACAGTGACTAAATTAGTAGAACCAGCAAAATACTGTGGACATAATTATTTAAGATTTCAACAAGGCATTCGACAAAGTAAACCACAACCTACTTCTTAGTAAGCTAGAAAAAAGTGGAATAGATAGCACCACCACTAGATGGAACTCCCAACTGGCTGACAAACTATACTCAATGACGTAGTCCTTAATGGGTCTAAGTCTACATGGAGGAAGTAAGCAGGGGGTGCCACGAGGTTCCGTCATAGGCCCAGTTATCTCAATATCTTCATTAACGACTTAGATGAGGGAATAGACAGGGAACTTACCAATATTCAAGATGATACTAGGCTGGCAGGAATAGCTAACCCACCCAAGCAGATAGGGTCAAGATCCAAGATAGATCTTGACACACTACAACACTGGGCCATATCTAACAAAATGAAAATTCAATGGACAAAAAAACTAAAGTCCCTAACACTTAGGCAAGAAAAGCCAAAAGTACATATATAGATTGGGTGAAACCAGGCTCATAGCCGTAACTGTGAGAGGGATATTGGAGTCTTAGTGGACAAACCAGCTAAATATGAGCCAATAGTGGTGCAGCAGCAGCCAAAAAAGCTAATGCAATCCGAAGGTTGTATTAACAGAGGGATATAGTCAAGATCAAGGGAAGTACTAATTACCACTCTATAAAGAAGCCTTAGCAAGACCAACACTAGAGTACATGCAGCAAATCCAGTTTTTGTTCACCACAGTTATAAAAAAGATGTTGAGACTCTAAAAAAAGTACAGAGAAAAGCAACCAGGATGATTAGGCAACTGGAGGCTAAAACATAAAACGAACGTTTGCAGGAACTGGGCTTGGCTAGTCTAGTAAAAGAGGAGGACCAGGGGAGACATGATCAGTAGTCTCTCCAAATATTTGAGGGCTGCCCACAGAGAGGAAGGAGTCAAGCTATTTTCTTAAAGCGCCTGTAAGGCCAGACAAGGGAATAATGTATGGAACTGAACAAGGAGAGATTTAAACCTGGAAATAAGGAGAAACTTTCTCTAACAGTGAGAACCAATTCCTCAGAAGTTTGTGGAGTGTCATCACTTGAGACTTTCAAGGAGAGATTGGACTGCCATTTGTCAGAAATTGTGTAGAGTCCCCGCTTGGACAGGGGGATTGGACTAGATATGACCTACAAGGTCCCTTCCAACTTAATTATCTGTTTAATCTGTTATCTGTTTATTATTCTGATGAATGCATTTTATTTTTTCTTTATTTACACTGAGAGCATATGCACCAAAGACAGATTCTTTGTGTGTCTCTAATCAAACACTTGGCCAATAAATATTCTATTCTAATTCTATTTCTATTTCTATTCATTCTGTTTTAATTCATTATGTATAAGAAATAATTTACATTCTCTACAGAATTAGAGACCAAGAATGATGAAACTTGTTTTGAATGCATTGGGTCAATATAAAAGGGGGGAAATGGCTTTGCCATTAGGGGTATTCAGAGGAAACAAAGGAAATAGATGAACTTTGTGCTTAGTCCATTAACTAAGCTATCAGAAATAGCTCACTTGACAGGCTTGAATATTAGGCACTGTCTAACAAATGAAATTCCATGATATGAAACAAGTAAGATTTCTGCACTTAAGCCCCTGTCACAACGGCAACAACGGAATGGAAAGGGGATGTAAAACGGAGAAAAACACTTGCCATCCATGGTTAACGCGATGCTTCCATTTTGTTACTCACGCATAACGTTTTACTTCCTCTTTATCCGTCCAGCATCCATCTGTTGACGTTTCATCCGCTCAGAGGGTTTTGAGCTGCTCAAAACTTTTGCGCGGAAAGTGTATCCAATGCGTCCATTCTGCATCCGTAGGCATCTGCTAGGCATCCGTTCTGCATCCGTTATATCTGCTAGGCATCCGCTACACATCGGCACAAACTCGATCCGCTCAAGCGGTAAACGGACACAGGGGGAGCGAAACGGATCGTGGAACGGATGCAGAACGGATGTAGAAATGGATGAAAGCGGATGCAGCTCGCAAAGAAAGCATTTAAAACGGAAAAAAACATCTGCAGAGGGGACCTATCTCGGATATTAAGGATGTCTAGAGGATGCCTAGAGGATGCAAAAGGACACATACGGGAAAACCTATATTGGCCTATAAAAAGGGGGAGCAACTCACCTGGATCTCACTTTCAGACCAGCAGCCCTGCTGTGCAGACCTCTGCAGCCTTCATCTGCCTCTTCCTTCTTCCACAGCATCCAGTCATGTCCACCAAGGATCGTAACAAAGTCCTTTTGGCAGCCCACCATCGTTCTGCACAGTGCAAAGCCATCTACAGGCTCTCTGAACTCTACTATGGGAAGAAAAGGAGGCGGCCAAGAAGCGTCTGGGTCCAAAATGGATCAGGAGAAGAGCAGAGTACGGACTGTAAAACAAGCTGATGGTGGAGCTCAGGAATGAAGACACTTGTGCATTCCAGAACTTCATGAGGATGCCTCCAGCCATGTTTGACGAAGTTGTGCAGTGGCCTGACACTCAGGTTGAACCAAGGCAAACACCAACTTCTGGCCCAGCCTGGACCCTGGGCTGAAGGTGGCACTGATTCTGAACCACCTGGCCTCAGGGACCACCTACAGGAGCATGCAGTACGGCTGGAGGGTGCACACAACACCATCAGCATTGTGGTCAGAGAAGTGGTGGAAGCCATCATCGAAGAATACTATGGAGGAGCTCCTACAGTGCCCCCACCACTGAAGAAGGCTGGAAGAAAGTTGCAGAGCAGTGGTATCAGAGGTGGAACTTCCCCACACTGTGGATGCCATCGATGGCAAGCACGTGGTCTGCAAAGCACCACCCAAGTCGGGGTCCACTTATTTCAACTACAAGGGCTTCTTCAGCATCATCCTCTTTGCCATGGTCGATGCTGACTACAAGTTAATGTACATCGATGCTTCAGGAAATGGGTCAGCTTCAGATGCCCAGGTATACAACGCCAGTCACCTCAAGGAGGGGCTGGAACGCAACCTCATCATGGGCTTCCCAGATCCAGACCCCCTGCCCAACGACACGCAAGATGTGCCCTACTTCATTGTGGGGTATGAACGCCTTCTACCTCAGAACCTACCTCATGAAAGCCCTACCACCTCTAGATGCCTCACCCAGTGAAGAGAGGATCTTCAACTACAGGCTGTCCAAGGGCAAGGCGGGTGGTGGAGAACGCCTTTGGCATCCTGGCCAACAGGTTCCCAGGTACTTCTCACCACATGCAGCATCGCCCAGAGACTTGAGGAGGATCGTGGAAGGTTGCTGCATCCTGCACAATCTCATGCGCACCCGCTAGCCAGTCTGGCAGAACAGGCTCGTGGACCTCCAACAAGGCAATGGGGACATGGAGCCTGGGGAATGGAGGCAAGGGCAAAACCTGATAGACAACTGAGGATGTGCAAGCCCCAACAGAGCCTCACGTGAAGGGAAGAAGCAGCGCAACCCTCTGAAACACTGGTGCAAACTCCCCAGCTGGAGCGGTGGAGTGGCAGACAGAATGGTAGATGTTTAATGATGCTTCTTCAGCCTGTCTCATCACACGGATGAGATTGGCCATGTATGTTGGGTGGGCCTACAATGAACAGGGGCATTTAATAAAGAGTTGTTTTTATGTTGACATGTGTGGATCAATGATTAAATTGTTATTGATAACAATGGGCCATAGGTGTGGCACCTGGGAGGGTGGACAATACAGTCCCACTATGTTGCACTGTGAGGTTTATCTATCCCACAGCTATTACCCATCCCAAAGGTATCCCTGCCACCCCACTGCTGTCCTTACCCATCCCACAAACATGCAAAGGCTTAAACCATTTCTAAAAAAATTTCCACCAAGACTATATTAAAAAAAAGAAATGAGGCAAGTGTGTGAATCAAAGATAGACTTTATTAACAACAAGCTATAATAAAGAAAATGACCCAGTCAAGTGTCCAAAATCAAGTCCACAGGTAGCCAG
This sequence comes from Laticauda laticaudata, assembly GCA_004320025.1. Lineage (NCBI taxonomy): Eukaryota > Metazoa > Chordata > Lepidosauria > Squamata > Elapidae > Laticauda > Laticauda laticaudata. The sequence goes on along the minus strand of BHFT01030367.1, from coordinate 21,883 downwards.
CCAGCCAGTTCTGGCACTCCTCTTGGTCTCTCAGCCTCAGGGGTGAAGGGTCCAGGTGCTGTGGAGGTGACTGGTGCTGGAGTGCTTGTCTGAAGCACCATTGGGGTGCAGCATCAGCAGAGTTACCACCAGCAGAAGCACACACCGCCAGAGCAGGCAGCATCAGCTCCCCAGAAGCAGAAGCAGCAGAAGCTCCAGCCCCAGAAGAGCGAGCCCGTGCTACAGAAGCCCCAGCAGAAAGCAGAGTGAGGGCCAGGGGGCGGGATGGTAAGCCCTGTCCCTCTTGGCCAGGGCTGGACAGCAGATGCTGAGGCTTTCTGTTCTTCCCCATGGTTGTGGGGTTGCTGGCTGGCAGGGAGGCTGGCAGGAACCAAGGCTGGCAGGAAGGCTGGCAGGAAGGCGGCAGGGTAGGCAGGAACCAAGGCTGGCAAGAAGGCTGGCAGGCAGGCAGGCAGGCACCAGGCTGGCAGAAAGGCTGGCAGCAAGGCTGGCAGGCAGGCAGACAGCAAGGCTGGCTGGAGTCTGGCAGCAAGGCTGGCAGAAGGCTGGCAGGCAGGTAGGCACCAAGGCTGGCAGGCAGGCAGGACCAAGGCTGGCAGGCAGGAACCAAGGCTGGCAGGCAGGCAGGCACCAAGACTGGCAGGAAGGCTGGCAGGCAGGCAGGCACCAAGGCTGGCAGGCAGGCAGGCACCAAGGCTGGCAGGAAGGGCTGGCAGACAGGCAGGCACCAAGGCTGGCAGGAAGGCTGGCAGGAAGGCTGGTCAGGCAGGCAGGCACCAAGGCTGGCAGGAGGCTGGCAGGCAGACTGGCTTGCAGGGAGGCTGGAAGGCAGGCTGGCAGCAAGGCTGGCAGGCAGGCAGACGCAAGGCTGCAGGGAGGCTGGCACAAGGCTTGCAGGCAGGCATGCAGGCCAGGACAGGTAAGGCAGTCAATCCGTCCGCATCGGTCTTTCCTCTGAATGGTGACCTGCTTCCGAGCTGCTTCCCTTTATATCCTCAGGGCTTATGCAATGCATCCTCCCCGCATGCGCAATTAACGCTCGGCATCCGTTAGGCTTCGCTGTGCATCCGCTAGGCTTCTGCTGTGCATCCGCTTTATCCACTGTGCATCCGCTCTGCATCCCGCTGTATATCTGTTCCGCGTCCGCTTTGCTGCGGTCCCCCTGAAGCCTTGCGGATGTGCCATCCGCTCCCATCCGCTTCAACCGCTTCCATCCGCTGGGCTTCCGTTCCGCATCCGCTTTCCATCCTCTCTGCGTCCTCCCCCGTCCGTTCCTTTCCATGTTATCCGCTCTGGTTATGAAAAATTTTTGCCCCTTTTGGGAGCGGATAACAATGGATGGAACCATTTTTCTCATCCGTTGTGTCCTTTTTACTAACGTTTTGCATCCGTTGGGCAGTGTTGACAGGGCCTTTAGGCAAAAAAACTAAATGCACTGGTATAAGAATAGGTGGAACCTCGTTTAAATAGTAGTAACATATGAGAGGGATCTAGGAATCTATTGGAACAATCATTTGAATACGAGCCAGCAGTGTGTTGCAGCTGCTAAAAAAAGCCAATACAGTTCTAAGCTTTTTAGCCTGAAGTGTTAATACTACTTTCATAATGCCTTGGTAAACTATCACATTGGATATTTGCATCCAGTTTTGGTCACCACAGTGGTAAAAAAGATGTTGAGACTCTAAAAACAGGGCTGTCAAACTCATGGTGTGTTGGCCATGCCCACACCCAATTTAGCAAAGGGGGGGAAGTCCCAATATGTCACGTGACACCGCTGTGATGATGTGAGTTTGACACACCTGCTGTAGAAAGAGTACAGAAAAGAGCAACAAAGATGATAGGGGACTGAGGCAAAACATATGAAGAACGGTTGCAAGAAACTGAGATGTCTAGTCTAATGAAAGAAAGGACTAGGGGAGACACGTAGCAAGTTCCAATATCTCAGGGACTGCCACAAAGAAGAAGGGAGTCAAGCTATTATCCAAAGCACCTGAGAGCAGAACAAGAAAGCAATGGGTGGAAACTAATCAAGGAGAGAAACAACCTATAAGTATGAAGAAATTTCCTGACACCTTAAAACAATTTACCAGTGGAACAATCTCCAGAATTGTGAATGCCCCAACATTGGAAGTTTTTAAAAAGATGTTGGATAACCATTTTGTCTGAAGTGGTGTAGGGTTTCCTGCCTAGGCAAGGGGTTGGACTAGAAGACCTCCAAGGTCCCTTCCAACTCTGTTTTTCTATTCTATTCTGCTGTTGTTCATTCTTGCTACAATAACATAATTACTTTCTACATACACCACTGTGTCATTGCAAGTACTAACAGCTCAATTGCTGGGACTCATTGAAAGCTTCTAAAAGCTTCTAAAACTTAGCTTTTGTTCATAATTCATCTTTTCCCCAAAATAAAAAAAACATTGGCAGTACAAATACTTGGCACATATTTTGATTAATACCTGTACCAGAGGCCTGGAAAGAGATTCAAACTGCAAACATTTTCTCAGCAATTATCAAGATGCTAGTTTTTTAAAAAAATTCAAACCAGGCTGTTAGGATTAAAAAAAATTGCCTTTAACTTTGTGAATTGAGAAGATAAAGGGAAGGAGAATCCTCCCTTAAGATGTTTAAAGTAACCGCCACATATATTTTGTTTAAGCAATTAAAATTAAATTAAAAATCCAATTAAAATACAAAAATGTCTGCTCTGAAGGTGAGATAAGAAGAATGTGAAATGGACCCACTAATTATGTATTTTTACAATGAAATACACAAGATATTTTATGACCACTGTTTAGTTATCTAATCATTGTTAAAAGAAGGTTGTTTCCATTTTATCTAGGTACTTTGTCAAATATGTCTTATACGGGACAGGCTAAATATAAGAAATAGGGGTGCCTGCGTTTTTGATAGCGTCAAGTAAGAGAAGCTTTCCACAGATATTATTTCTGTAATAAGTTTACATTCTTCCAATAATGCAAGTATTTTAGGGAGGAGGAGCTCCATATTTGTTTCGGGCTTTTTTTTTTTTTTTCAACTGGGACCAATTAGCAGAGCACTTGAAGAAAGCAGGTGTTGGTGGGAACTCCTCATCCTCTAGTCTTCAGCCAACCAAAATCCATAGGGCGGTGAGAATAGAGATAAGAGGCCTCCCTTTGGTGGCAAAACTTCTTTTCCTCGGGAGATCAAACTGCGTGACTATAGAGAAGGATGGCGTTGTCACTGCAAATCCAAGGAGGAATCATTCTGACTTGGTTCCTCATTCTTTCTGCAGGGGTAAGGAATAAAAATGTTGAGGGAGAGGTGGTGGGTAGGGGTGTAGAAAGCATACATTTTGAGAGAAGCTTACGGAAAGAATATTCCAAGCTATTGGTAGCTAGCTAGCTTTCTTTGCAAGGAAAAGTTAAAGCAACTGAGTTTAGAATTAAAATCAAACCACAGTGAGCTAGAAAGCAAGTTTTTGGAATGGAAAAGACTCCTGTTGTGGCTCCCACCATATTAAAACTGGGAGGAAAGAAATTGGCAGGTGGTTTGGGGAAGATGAAATGAAATGGGTCTTGTGTAGCAAGCAAAAAGTTGTGGAAGTTGTTGCTACAAGATATAGCAACAGTTGCTTTTTCAAAGGATTTGTAAAAAGTCAATTTAGAGCTACAAAGTTATCAAATAGATGCCCCTCGTGAGAGAGAAACGGCGGGGGGAGGAATTATCTGTAATGAGAAGCTCTTTGTGGACTTTTTGTAGAAAATGAAGAAAAATCAAATTTTGAAATAGGGATTTGATTGTTAAAATTTTAAAAAGGGGCAAATATTTCTCCTTTTCTTGGGGGGGGGGCAATTGGCATTTTTTATCGTCTTAAACTATAAGTAAGCTCTTTATATCCTTAGAGGAAGTCTAAAATATAAAGAAGTCTAGATAAAGAAAAAGAAAATACAAATGTGTTTTCCTTTTTCTTTAAACATTTTCACCCATCTATCCCTATTTTTTTCTACTTTTTATAATTTCTTGATTGTTTTATGCATATGCTTTGTAAAATGTAATAAAATTACTAGACCGAGAGCTACAAAGCTATTCTGCCTCACTCTGCGCCCCCCCCCCCCNATTCTGCCTCACTCTCCCCCCCCCCCCCACACACACACATGAGCAGCATTGACTGGGGAAAAAGTGTTGTAGGGATGCTACCCATCAAGCCAAGCTGCTTTTAGCAAAAAAGCTGGGAAAGTTTTGGTGAGGGAGAAAATAAGGGAAAAGCAACTAAAATAGAAAAGAGGAAAAGTGGAAGTAAGCCCTGAGTAGTAGGACCAGGTCTCCTAGGAAAATTAAGTTTGAAACATAGCTTAAAAACACTGTCTCTTCATTTCATCAGCACAACAGCAATTATCATTTCCAGAGCCAGAGCCTTTGAATGTTAGCTTGAATCTCAAAAGGATTCTGACCTCATGTTCTTCTCCTATAAAATTATTTAATAAGAATAGGCTGCCACCTTCTGGTTGGAAAGCACTTTGCACGTAGGATGAAAGATACTTTTACTGGCTAGTAGTAAATAAAATTAAACTACTAAAACAATTAAGCCTCAATAAAACTCGTTGGCTGCTGGCCTTCTATTTAATCCGCTAGTGTAATTCTTTGATATGCACACAAACACACCAGGTCTGAATTTTGAGCTATAGTTTGTCCTTGGTACATAAAATATGATGGGATATTTCCAACCAAATACCATTTTTTTCACTAATCATTTCCAATTAAGAATGTACATTTATCCAGCAGGGCAAATATATTATCTGGAGTTATGCTGAAAAATGTTCAGTGGGGTGGCAAACAATTGTTCTTGAATTCCTTTTCCAAAGGGAAAAAAATCATCCAGTAAAAATATGGTGCAGTTCCTCCATTTATCTTAATTACATCATGGCTGAAGGTAGTTATTCCATTTTTGATTCTCCAAACATCCCTCCAGCGGCCTGTAGCTTCCTCGGCTTCCTATATTCAATTCAATGCCAGAAGAGGGCAGCACTGTGGGGTCTTTTAAGGGAAGCTCAGAATATTATGAGGAATATTTGAAATGGCAACAACAGCATAAATAAAATAAAGGAAGATCCTACGAATGGGATAGAAAACAGAAGCTTCGGTTGCAGGAGGAGAAACTGGTGAGAAATTGGGAGGACCAATTTTAGCGCAAATGTTCTTTTCTTTTCATTCACACTGCATCTCTGTTCCTTTCCAGGTTTCATCATACAGAAATGAGTGCTGGAGCTTCTTGTAAGTTGCTGGTTTATTTGGTTTGCTTTTCTCTTAGTTCAGATCAGTGAATGGATAAGCAAGCAAAACTGAAAAAAACAAAACAGTTAATTGCAAGAGGATTCCTAAATAAAATATATGTTGGGAATGCAAAATGTGGTTTTCTGGTTAGACGGTTTTAGAACTCTTATGTTGTATCCATCTCCCACCTGCCAGATATGTGCATTTTGGATGCATTGCAGCTGACCTATAACTGTCTGAAGCACCTCAGTTATATGACCCTGAGTTTGCTTAACAATTGTGATGTTTGCTTCATGACTACTGTGTTCACTTAAGGACTGCTGCAAAACAAATGTAAACCAGGTCCAATCACAGAGTAACCCACTTTACAACTATCGGGCTCAATTGTCAGGCTCAATTACAGTCATAAGTTGAGGACAACCTGCATTTTTATTCTATTCCTCAATTCTCTGGTTTGATCTGCTCCATTCCCGAAAATGTTTATCCTATTGTGGGAAATTTCTCACCTTGGTTGATTAGCTCTTTTCCTTTTTCACAGTGACACTGATAATTGTTTTGTATGGCAATCCTAGCAGGGTTTTCAGTACTGTGGTGTCAGAATCTCTGAAAACCCATTGACTCTGCTGACTATGATTATGGAAATTGAATTTCAGTTCATCTAGACCAGTGTTTCTCAAACTTGGACATTTTAAAATGTGTGGACTTCAACTCTCAGAATTCCCCAGCTAGCCATTCTATACGTTGGCTAGGGAATTCTGGAAGTTGAAATCCACACACATTAAACTTGCCAAGTTTGAGAAACACTAATATAGGCACTGGGGATCAGACTAGCAAAAGCTGCTCTGCACTAGTAATGAAGCCATGATGGAAGACATTTGTTGTAAACCTTTTATCTCTTCTTTTCTAAGGTGTGTTACTGATTCCAGTCTTAACTGCATCTGTAAACCAGAAGTGCCCAATTGGCTTATGTACGTAAAGGGCAAGTTAAAGAGTAACCTTTTCTGTGAGCATCTCTTGTGTAGAGATGTGTGTGCTTGTGAACTGAATTTGATGGGATAAATGTTTGATTTAACAGATAACAGATAATCATAGTTGGAAGGGACTTTGTAGGTCATCTAGTCCAACCCTGTGCCCAAGCGGGATACCGTATACCATTTCTAAAAGATGGCAGTCATCTCTTCTTGAAAGTCTCAAGTGATGGCGTTCCCACAACTTCCGAGGGCAAGCTGTTCCATTGGTTGTTCTCACTGTCAGAAAGTTTCTCCTTATTTCCAGGTTAAATCTCTCCTTGTTCAGTTTCCATCCATTATTCCTTGTCTGGCCTGCAGGCGCTTTAGAAAATAGCTTGACTGCCTCCTCTCTGTGGCAGCCCCTCAGATATTGGAAGAGCACTATCATGTTTCCCCTGGTCCTTCTCTTTACTAGACTAGCCAAGCCCAGTTCCTGAAACCGTTAATTGTGTGTTTTAGCCTCCAGTCCCCTAATCATCCTGGTTGCTCTTCTCTGTACTTTTTTAGAGTCTCAACATCTTTTTTATAATGTGGTGACCAAAACTGGATGCAGTACTATAGGTGTGGTCTTACTAAGGCTTTATAGAGTGGTATTAGTACTTCCCTTGATCTTGATTGTATCCCTCTGTTAATACAATTTAGGATTGCATTAGCTTTTTTGGCTGCTGCTACACACTGCTGACTCATATTTAGTTGGTTGTCCACTAAGACTCCAATATCCCTCTCACATGGTTACTGCTATTGAGTCTGGTTTCACCCAATCTATATGTGTACTTTTGGTTTTTCTTGGAGAATATCTCTTGTGTCAGAACACTATCTTTTTTTAAGACTGCCAACTTTTTTAAGACTGCCAGTTTTACAAAAAGGCTCACAATATAACACATTGGCTTTTATATTGGCGTACAATTTCATAAACTGAGAACTGCCTTAATATTAGCCCTTTTTATAAAAAGTCAAATTAAAAACTTAGCTCAAAGGTAGTATATTTGATTAAATTGGTGGTGATTGTTGGGAGCCATGTACAATTATTATGTGAGATAAATGATAGATGATAGATAGATGATAGATAGATGATAGATAGATAGATAGATAGATAGATAGATAGATAGATAGATAGATAGATAGATAGATAGATATAGGAACTACATGTAGAAAGCAAATGTTAAATGCTGCAATTAAGACAGAAGAACTAGCTGATTTCCTTGTGACCTGTGCTTTTAAAATAAATGACCCAAAAGGACATGAGAAGGATATTTGAAATTCCAGGAGTTGAATCTGGGATGCTCAGGCAGTACCTGTAAGTATCAATAAATTTGCAGATATCTCCCTTTGAATCTGCCAAATGGCACATAATGCTTTACTTCGCTTTTCTTTGTTTCCCCAGTCCTACCATCTGTCTTATTCCTCTGCTTTTCATTGGCATTTGTTGCATCAGAATGTGCATCAATTATTACAAGAAAAGGAATGGTATCTGCCTTCCAGATGGGGCATCTCTACTCACCCCCACTCCACTCCCCATGCCTGATGTGATATCACTTCAGAATTTTGAAGTCAGAATTCTACCAACTTATAATGAGGTAAGGAAAGATCTGGTTCTCCAAAGATCTTTTTCCTGACTGAAAAGCCCATGGATCTCTAGTGTAACATTGGCTCTGTTTCTTTCTAGCAGCAGTTCTCTAACATGTCAGGAACTAAATCATCTTTTCTTAGTGATTTAACCAGGGAGGAAATGAACATCAGTGTCAGCATATCCAAAGTTAAATAAAATCCAAGTTTAACAACGCATTATTCTTGTCCATCACTCTTTACCAAAATCTGTTTAACAACTCAGTAACAAACATCTGTATCTATTTGTTGAGTTAATACAATTTATAAACTTCATTAGCCTAAACAGTTTCCTGCTGGGTTTCTGTAAATTTCTCTCTGTTTTTTTTTTAATCTCTATGGCCAATGCCTTTTGATAATACATAGTTTCCTGATGTATTTTTTAAAATAAATTTCCATAAAATATTCATAATGTATACTACGATGCAGACTTTTTCCTAGAACAAACATCCTTCATATGCATGTTTTTCCTCCGGTTTTCCCAAAGAAGAGAAATTGTTCTAAACTGCAGCTGATGTTTTTCAGGCATGCATCTACACCCACTCAAGCCTTTTACATCTTTCCATTTGCCCATCTCTAAAGTTTTTTCTTAGATTCTAAGTCAAAGGGATCTAATTCCTTGCAGGGGAAAAAAGAGTAATTGCTTTTGAAACCTTTTTCAAGGTTAGGATGATTTGTAAAAAAAATTTTCTGATTGTCTTGTATTCTTGTACTTTCTAAATTAAGAGGCTACCAAGCAATCTGCATAATCTATACAGCTAGTTCTCTACAACTAAACCCAATATTTGGCACCTTAAGAAAAACAAAGGGCAAATTTGTGTGGAGGGGGGAAAAAACCCTTTGAACTAATTTGGACAGAAAATTAAACCTCTGTTGGTTTATTCAGTTATTTTGCAAAATGTTTGGGCTTAAAGTTGGAGGACAACATGCCACAGACAAATTAGTAAGTAAATGTATTGGAACATCAGCTTCTTTCATTAACATGATTCCAACAAGGCTGTTCCTGAACTTGGTTTTCTGACTAGTGGCATTCCCTCAATGAGTGAAGTTGTGTTGCAAACTTAATAGTCCAGAAAACTTCCAATAGGGTAGTATTTCCCACAGCTGCAACTGTAGCTATGACATGAGGAGGGAATAAATAAGTAGAAGAAGAAACTAAGAAGAGGCTGAAGAGAAGCATTATTTAGATACAGCACCAATGAAATTCAACAGTAAATGACAAAGGGATCCCAGGACAGCATCAGGTACAATATCTGGTTGTCCGGTCAAAGACTTTCTTTAAAATATCTCTTTCTCAGATTTGGTATACTAGATAGATATGCTGCAGAAAGTGCTATATAAAAAGGGAATTCATTTTATACCATTTGCTTCAGTTTGTAGGCAATGAACCATCTCCTCTGGAGGACCCACCTGCCTATGAAGATATTGCCATGCAATGTATCTCCCCTCCAGATGTCTCCATTCCTGCTGTGTTGGTGCTTAAAGATGATATCTCAACTGTCTAATGCTTTTGCTTGATGTTATCCTGGAATGCTCAGAAGTTTAAATTTTGATATATACAGTACTTATATTCAGTTATCTTGTCAAAAATGCATTTATGCTTATATATAAGATGTAAGAGTACCCACTTTCCCTTCCTCTGTGTTAGCTCATGGCTATGAGCAGACTCCATATCCCATCTACATGACTCCATATCCCAAACTTCTTGTAATTTTAGCCTGATGTTGAATATGTAGTAGAAGAATCCTTTAAGACCTTGGTCATCTAAATTATTGACCCATAAATCTGAATTTTCCTCCTGGGCATTATCCTTCCTTTGACATTATTTCTTTAGTGATAGTTGGTTTTGCTTCTTGTTGAAGTTTTTTCTAAGATACTGGGTATTAAAAAACACATTTCTTATTGGCTTAATTCTTTAATAAAACCATTCGCATGAAAGTTGGAGTCGTTTCAGTTTTTTTTCCCTTTAGCTTGGAGGGTGGCCTAACATGTCTATTAGAATTCTTGGGCATGGATGTTTCTATGGGTTTTATAGAGATTAAGGAAAAACTTTGGAAAGGCTGGGAGGCTCTTTTTTCCCATAGGTGAGATTATAAAATAGGATGTTCATGTCTTTAAGTATGGGAGTTATTAAATTGTACAGGGGGAAGATCTGACAGACAACGAGGGTGATCTGATTTAATTTATTTGATTTAGGTACCACCTGACTCCTGAACTCTGGGCAGCCCACTATATAACAAAAAAAAGGACAACAAAATTCAAAAACAAACCAGAAAATACACACACATGCCACCTCCAAAACTAAGTAAAGAATGAGATGGTGAATCTAGCCAACAACAACATTCATAGGAGGCTGAATTCACCCTTGTCCAATGCACTTAGGGTGAAGAAGCCCTCTGGAATGCTAGTGGAGTGGGATATACCCAGATTTCAAGGCAAATTCGGACACCATGGCACAGGCAGAAGCCACACCTTTAAAAGATGTCACTGCTTAATTGAAGAGATCACACACTGGCTGATAGATTGTCTTCTCATTGAGTTGGAAGTGCAGCCTTCTATTTATCCCATGAATGTGCAGATATATCCTTTCCCCGTTTCTGATAATTGCAGCTCTGTTCCCTTTAAAGATGGAGAATCCATCAAGTCCTGTTGTCTAATAGTTAACTGATTTTAATGTTATCTTACTCTAAAATACCAGTCTAACCTAATAATCACCATGCTGCATATGGTAGTGATTTATATTTGTATGTAGTGCTTAGATAAGTACTTGAATATATTAGATCACTCTAAACCAGAAGATGAGAAAAAACTTTTGTATACTGCCAATATATTACTCTTAGTTTAAATGGTATACGCCTCTCTTAATCCCTTTTTCTATTATCCTTCTCTGTATTAACTAAGGATCCCTATTATTTGCTAATACATAGCTTCACACTGATTTAGCTTTATAGAAAATGCAGAGGACAAGCTTTACAAGTATGCTTAAAGTTTGCTCAGAGGCCTTCAGATCATGGGCCATAACTGTTAAGCAGCTTCATCTTTGGTACTGAATGTTTTCAAGATCGAATCAATTGGAACTATAGGAATTCATTCATAGAGGCTGCGTTTATTCATATTCCTTCCAGAGAGTTTTAGGTAGGTTCCACAGACATCCAGTTTATGTTATTGTTGTGGGGCAGATAAAAGGAGAAAGGCTTGAATTACTTTTTAAATGAATAATGGTGGAATAAAAAAATTAATGAACTTGTCCACAAGTAAATCCTTCTTTTTTCCCCCCTCTAATTAGAACCAGGCTGTAGAATAAGTGCTGATCAAATGTTGTTTTACCCAGCATCTGCTTTTCATTATGTTCACAAGACAAGGGATCCAGTTATGAGTACACCACCTTCCCTTTCATTTCCTAAGTAATGCTATAATCAGTTATGGGTCAAAAAGTGCAGACACAAAAGGTTCAGCTTAGAGATTGGTTTTGCTATTTATATACGTAATTACATGGATTGTCCTGAATTCCTGAGTCATTTGTGGTGTTTATGATGGATATGAAAGCTCAGAAAGAGTGTCCCTGGAAGAAATGTTTCTAATTTTTCAATTTTTGTTCTGTAGTCCAACCTGATGCACTTTTATGGTAAACAGGCCCCTGGTTTTGGTTTCTGTTACTGAGCTGGTACTAAAATATGTCAAAATGATAGCCACAGCACCACAGTTTTAAATATTCTTAACTTAGAATTGGCTGAACTCTCAGAAGATGTGGCAATTCCATGAGATTGATATTTTGTGGTATTTCCACTCTCAATTTCAATGTCCCAGGTCTTGCAAATGAAAGAAGAGAAAAGGAGGAAAGAGATTACTGGGTTTTAAGTACTGAATTATTACAGGTGAATTTCATCTCTGCTTGTTTCATCTTGATTCTGGAGGTTGAAAAATCATTTCCTTTGATGGACCTGCAACTAGGAGTGGTGAGGTAAGAGTTCCCTCTAGTGGACAAATGAAATCACAGCATCTCACCCAAAATAACAAGAATACAACTTTGTGGAGATTCAGCTCTAATGTGCCTCATCCAGAAACACAAGCTCATCTCTACAGTATTGGTGACATCGGCCCATATTTTACACTGGCCCATATTTTCATGTGTTAGTGTCCTGTGTTTCAGCCTTAAACATGCTAGGTGAAATATTTATTTTTCATGCAAAATATGTATTCTTCCATTAGGCAAGTTTGCCTTAAGACTTTTTCACATTATAGCCTTCAGCTACTTGTTTCTCATTCATAAACTGGCTGATAATGAAAGCCAATAAAAATCAATTTCTAGATTAATTAAAATAATTGCAATTATTTCCTCCACTTGTCCATAGTGATGGCCAGCTGTTCTGTCCAGACTGTGGTTAATGAAGTCCGCAATTAATGGATTCCCCTCCCACACAATTTGGTAAAGCAAATGCCACTTCCTTTTTCTTCTATGCCTATATTTTGGGGGGACTGATAAGAAGGGGTGGAAATGAAGCAGCTTCCAGTCACCTTGTTCTACAGAAGAAACTTGGCAAAACACTGTTAATGTCAACCAGCTAAAACAAAGAAATAGCCAGCTTTTCACCATTTGTAGACTTTCATGAAGATAAAATCAGAAAATAAAATAGAAGCTGAATAGTCAAGACCTTGTTGATGATCCAAACTCTGTCAAGGACCTTGGAGTACTTATCTCTAATTATCTAAGTGCTAGAGCCCACTGTAACTACATAGCCAAAAAGGCATTAAGAGTTGTTAACCTAATCCTACATAGCTTTTTCTCTGGTAATATCACTCTACTAACTAGAGCATACAAAAATTTGCTAGACCAATACTTAAATACAACTCATCAGNGACTGTTTCCTAGTATGATTTGATTGTTGATTGTACCCTATGACTATCATTAAGTGTTGTACGTTATGATTCTTGACTCTTGATGAATGTATCTTTTCTTTTATGTATACTGAGAGCATTTGCACCAAGACAAATTCCGTGTGTGTCCAATCACACTTGGCCAATAAAGAATTCTATTCTGTTCTATTGTAATCTTTTTAAAAGAGTGAGAGAGTCTGCTCTTCACATCGTCTCACAATCAGGACATGTTAATGGCATCAGGAAGATTAGTCAGGCATTGGATAAATCACCAACAAAGCCTCAATCTTAACCTTAAGTTAAATTTGGTGTAATTTAGCTGATCCAACTGAAATATCTAAGGAATTATCATGATTTTATCCCATCTTATATGATGAACATTTCTTAGGTTTCCATTAACAGTCCTTCATTTCTTAGACTATAGTTGGAGTATAGGTAGTCCTTGATGTACTGCTAAGATTGAGTTCAAAATTTCTGTTGCTAAGCAGGACAATTGTTAAATGGGTTTTGTGCCATTTCACGACCTTTCTTCCCACAGTTGTTAAGTGAATCACTGCAGTTGTTAAGTTAGCAACACGGTTGTTAAGGGAATTTGGTTTTCCTACTGACTGCTTGTCAGAAGGTAGCCCATGATCCCAGGACACTGCAACAATGAAAATACATGCCAGTTACCAAGTATCCAAATTTTGATCACATGACCACAGAGATACTGCAATGCTCATAAGTGTGAAAAACAATCATCAACCACTTTTTTCAGTGTGGTTGTAATTTTGAACGGTCACTAAATGAGATAAGTCAAGGATTATCTGTGAATGGTATAGGAATTACAGGAAGAATCTAGTCTTTCGTAGACAATTGAATAATGTTTGGCTTTAGAGCTTTATTAAATTGAAGTTCCAAGTGATTTATCAAATGATTTGGCTGTTCCCTATAATGGTCTAGCATAGGTTGCTAAGAGCCAAGGTGGCACAGTGGTTAGAATGCAGTACTTCAGACTATTTCTGCTGACTGCCAGCTGACTGCAATTTGGCAGTTCAATTCTCACCAGTCTCAAGGTTGACTCAGCCTTCCATCCTTCCAGGTCAGTAAAATGAGAATCCAGATTGTTGGAGGCAATATGCTGACTCTGTAAACTGCTTAGAGAGGGCTGTAAAGAACTGTGAAGTGGTATATAAGTCTAAGTGCTATTGCAGCACAAGAAACCATTGATGTAATTCAAGGTGAGGAAATATGAAGTCTCCCCCACAGTGTTGAAGTACAGCTCCAACTATTTGTGGCTAATAGGGAAAGTTGTAAGCATAGCTCAGTAGAAATACAACAATACTTGGAAGGCCACAGGACTTTTCTTATTGCTATAATTGTTAATGTCAAATTCAAATCACAGGGATTATGCTTATGTTTTACAAAACCAAATATTGATCTATCATGTTGGCAATTTACCCTACCACCTTATATAACAATTTAATAGACTCTCTGGTTGTTGATTTCGGCAGTCATCCTTATGCAACTCCTAATGTGATCAATTAAAGACCAATGTGAGGTCTTTAATTCTTGTTTTACAGACATAAAAGAAGGTATATGTTCTTGAATTCTCTTTGTCCTTTACCAAAGTCTTTCCCTCCATATGCCTACTATTTGTTTTGATAGTTGACTGTGATATAACCTTCTTGCAGGTTTATATAATGGACATCCTGGCAGAAATGTTAAGGTCTAGTTTACTTTTGTTACTTCAAGCAGAGCATCTTTTTCATAGTCTGTCCTATATTTTGTCCCACCGAATCGATGTATCATGGAACCTGGGTTCTACTATGATAGAAATCAAAAGTCCATTTGGTTTCTTCAAGAAGGAGATGTATGTTTACAGACAGGTGTCATTTCATAGATAATTTTTATGATGATTTGTGGACGTGACCTTGGAAGATAGGAGGACAATGGTCTATAAAAGGAAGCACATTCCCTAGGTAGGGGAAAAACCTTGGGAAGGTTATTGGAAGAGACCTCCCTAGCTTTCCAGAGAAGCGGAGAGAAACACTTTAAGTTTTGTAAGATTCTGTTTAATGTAACCTTACAGTAAAGGTAGTATTGATGTTCCTGGCTGTATTTCTTCTCTAGACAAGCTTAAAAGGTTAACATTTTTAAAGACATAGTGTTTTAAAGGCTTTCCCTTGTTCTCACTTAGATTGCTTCTGAGTTCCACCATATTACATTAAAGTTAATCTGATTCCATCTTTTTTTCAGGCTGATGCGGATACCTGAAAAGAACATAGGCTTCTTTAATTCATAATGAGAAGTTGTGTCCTCACACAGGATCTGAACCATTTCTCCTGAATTATTTTCAAAATGTGATCAACAACAATGTAGACTGTTTGTTGAGCATCACTGACTAAAAACCTGCATCTTATTCTGCCCCAATATTTCATGCTCAGTTTTGTAAAATACAACCAGTATGGAAAACCAGCGTGATGCCATATATTTTGGCTACTGAACATTAAGACATAATGTGACAGTCTAATAAATATTAAACACTGAGCAAAAAAAAGTTGTACCTCAAAAGAACATACAATGAACAAGTCTAAATTTGCATAATATAATCTTGGAAACTAGTGGAAGAATGACATGCTCAAAAATACTGGGAGAGAGAAGACTTAACAATAATGTCTAACTCATAAAAAGAATTTATTTACAAGGCATTAAAAAATGACACATTTATCATATCTAGATGAATGACCATCACACGGATGAGGGAGTGATGTTATTTTTGCTGTTGCTCTAGAATGTACAACCTACCAGGATTATATGTAGCCTTTGAAATGTATCTCTCAATCTCCTCTGATTACTATTGTTCAAAGGCACCAACACTATTTCTGACTTATTTCTTTTAGTTTATGTATTTTCTTTTAACAGTTCAGTAGCATACTAAACAGAGTGAGGCAACAGTGAGGACTTGCCTCACTTTATTTCCACAAGAATTCTATGTAGTTAGTTAACAGAGACTAATAACCCCCAGTGAGCAGAGGTGGTATTCAGCAGGTTCTGACCAGTTCTGGAGAACTGGTAGTAGAAATTTTGAGCAGTTTGGAGAACCGGCAAATACCACCTCTGATTGACTCGCCCCCATCTGTTCTCTGCCTCCCGAGTCCCAACTGATTGGCTGGGTCTTCTTTTGTTGCCCCGCACAGGAGAACGNCTCGCCCCCATCTGTTCTCTGCCTCCCGAGTCCCAGCTGATTGGCTGGGTCTTCTTTTGTTGCCCCGCACAGGAGAACGGAGCTAGAAAGCAAGTTAGTGAGGTGGGAAGGGAATGGAGATTTTACAGTATTCTTTCCCTGCATGCCCACCAAGCCACGCCCACCAAGCCATACCACGCCCACCAAGCCACACTCACAGAAACGGATTTTTGAATCCCACCACTGGCAGAGAGTTAATATTGATGGGAAGTTGAAGCTAAATTATTTTTCTTCCAGACTCCTTTGCAGTTCTTGCAGCTTTATCCAGTGGTGTAAGAAGTTCTCTCTATATGCAGAACATACACAGAAACCTCTTCCAGCTATCTCAGGTGCCAGAAAGTACAGCTGTAATTTTGCAACCTTTCTTTATTACTTTTGTATACTTTGTCAATTTTGGCTGGTCTTTCATCAGGTCTTGAATTCTTCCAAACTTAGCCCCATGTTTGGCCCTAATCAAAAACAACCTGTCATACTGTTTTGATTATATAAGTAGCATTGGTGCCTTCTTGACTTACAACCTTTTGTTCAGCAATCATTAGGAAAAATGGACTGAAAGATGAGTCTCCAAAGTTATGGCTATTGCAGTTTTCCCACAGTCATGTGAACAAAATCCAGGCCCAACCACTCTTATGATCATAGGGGTACTACTATTTCCTCCCATATGTGCTCTATTTTTTTTGGGGGGGGGAGAGAGTGCTTGCCTCCACATACTTCTGCTGTCTCTCTTTGCTGCTGCCTATTGCTATCTACAGCTGACCTTTGTTTCTCCTTCCTCCTGCTACTAGTCCAGGATCCAGATTATGTTGATTGAATTGGTCATACTGTATTGTGTGGTGTTTAAATTGTTTTAATTTGTTTCTCCTTTTTTTTTTAATGTTATCCATCAAGAGTTGTATGTTGAGTGGATAGCATATACATGTAATAAGTGAACAAAGAAAGATCGCAAGACATAGCTAATTTATTTTTTAAAAGCAAGTGAGGTAAGGTTGCCTCGTAGTTTCATGAAGTAACTTCCAAAGATGACTTTTCAAGGTTTTTAAAAGGAGATCTTCACAACCTTTTGGTTGATACAACCTGCATCTGTCATTCTGTCATTTCATGATTCTCTTGCAGTGAGACATATGGTCTGTGGACAAAAAGAATTGCCCCTTAAAGCCACTAGTCTGTTTAATTAGTGGAGAGCTCTTTTTCAGCCAAAGTTGGATTTGTTTTTAACCCTTTTTTTGTACTTCAAAGGTCACAAGAAATGAATGAAAATCATTACTAAAATACATATAAAATGTTCCCCCCACTCTGCTTTTGTGAGTTTTTTCTTTTAAAATGGAATATAGGGTTGTGGAATCTTTCAATCAGAATAGAGACCCAGGTATGGGACAGAAATGACATGAATCATGGTTTTGAATAACCTCTAGTGAGGCCAGGATTAACAGGTCCTGCTCTTCACCCCTATTGTATAAGTTATCACAGGATTTAGTATTTTTGGTGTGCCAAATTAATCTCTGCCCTTGGCAAACAATGCCGTTGATATCTTATCCCAATGTTTGAACACTAAAAGGAGTTAGGAGGGGGAACAATAGGCTTCATCTGAACCCTGGCAAGACTTTAGATTTGGACATGCTGGGACTAGAATTATGCCATGTTTGGTGCCAGATGGGATACGCAGCAATTTGGTCATCCAATGACCAAATTGTTGCATACCCCACCTGGCACCAAACTACTTTGATGGTTTGGTGGACCCACAACTTTTGATTAAAGAGCAAGTGGCAGTTGTGGCTAGGAGGGTTTCATTTGTGTGCCAGTTGCACCTGTTCCTAGATCCAGGAGTGGGGTGAGGGCTCTGCTCACAATCATTCATGTCCTAGTCACCTCCTGTTTGGATTTCTTCATTGCAATCTACATGGGCTGCCCTTGAAGACTACCCAGAAGCTTCAGCTTTGCTGTGAGCAGTTGTATGTTCCTCTAGAAGTTATATCTCTGTTCCATGAGTGCATAGCATGCCAATCTACTTTCAGATCCAATTCAAGATGCTAGTTTTTACCTCTAAAATTCTAAAGGAATGGAGCTGGGATATTTGAGGGAGTACCTGATTATATTTACCAACCCCATGGGATCTGTCAAAAGAGCTAGATTTAGCAGGTCCCAGAGGGTGGTGCTTATGAAATATCCATCTTCCAAAATGAAACTGGTTCTATCCATACTGATTTTCTGGAAGTCCCTCAAAACCTGGTTGGCCATCAGATCTGGGGCCCCAGGTGACCAGCGAGGTAAGAGGTCTCCATTGTTATTAACATATGCTGTTCTCTATTTAGCCTTTATAATTTTTTAAAAATAGTTTTTCATTTATTTAAATATCACAGTTATGTTTTATATATTAACTATTTTAAAGTCCTGTTGTAAGCCACCCAGAGTCAGTTTCAGTGAGATGAGCAGCCATATAAATTTGGTAAATGCATTTTAATGCACCTATTTTTTATGTCTTGTTCACAGTAAGATGGCAAATTGCACTCTAATCATAGAGTTGCTCACCAATTTAGGAGAAAATAATTTGTTCTTCATTGAACTATGATAGCTTCAAATTTTAAAATGTATATTTAAGGAGTTTAAAGTTGTTGTTGTTTTATTGTTACTAAACTTTAAGAAGATTTATGTCTTCTTTTAAGATCCCTTAATTATGTTTTGGAGTGGCCTGTTAAGTTTATAAATAAATATAAGGGCTATTTTACAACCTGAAGCAAACTCTCCTTTTCATGGTATTACTGACTGATGTTAGAAACGAGAAAATTTGGCTAGACTGATAAAATTGAATTGTCCTTTCTTTTGCCTAAAGCAATTCTAGAGGACATAAGCTCACTGTTCTTTTTGTATAAAGCTTAGAAAATGGGACGTTTAGATTGCACTGGGGAGTTCCCTCCTGTTGTTATATGTAGCATTTTATCATCACTTTTAAATGCCAACTTTTTCACTGGAAATGTCTGCTTAGGTCAGGGACATGGGCCAGTGCCATGTGTGATCAGCACATTTAGATTGTACTATCCCCATCAGGTAATTAAATGAATAGGATTTACATTGTCAGTGGATGATTTCAGAGCACTGCACAGGCAGTCTTTCGAAATCTTTATTAGTTGCTGTATTAGTTTACAGCTATGCCTTTATTTATTATAGCTGTATCTCAACTTTCCTTCAAGTAAAACCAGCAAATATGGTCTTCCCATCCTTTTATCTTCATTATTACTCTAAATAGGTCTGCCAAATACAAAATGATTGGTCTGATATTATCCAGGAACATTTTGCATTTAAAGGGTTGGTGTTATTAATTGAAGATTATTGACAATCAGAGACAAATTTGGAATGAACCTATAAAAGTAAGAGTACTGTGTAAGCAGGGATGGGATTCTACCAATTCTCACCTATTAGCTAGAACTGGTTGTTAACATTCTAAGCAGTTCAGAGAACCAGTTGTTAGAAAAAATTACTGGCCTAACCCTGTAAAGAAGGCAGGAAGGAAACATTCTGGTGTTGCTTACAGAAACTGCCTCTCCATTAACCCTTATTACATTCTTGGCAGGACTAGATTTCCTGTCTCTGGAACTTCTCTAGAGTTTTTTTCCCCCTCCTTTGCTGGTACTTTGCTTGTGTGGAGTGACCATTGAAAAAGGTCCATTATGACTATTTTTCACACTTACGACTGTTACAGCATCCACACAGTCACAAGAGGCCAGGCAAGGAGATGTGTGCCTTGATGTGAGTGATGTTGAGTTGGCCACGCCCAGCCAGTAACATGACCACCAAGCCATGTCCATTCAGTCACATGACCACCTAGCCACACCCACCAACTAAGCCACACCCACAGAATCAGTTGTTAAAAAATTTGAATCCCACCCCTATGTGTAAGGCTATCAAAAAGACTACAACAGGAAAGGCACTTAGTCCAGATGGATTGCCAGTATCTTACAATAAATGTTTTGTTACAATTTTTACAACGAATGATAATGATTACTTTGTAAAATATAAAGATTCCTAATAGTTGGAAAGAGGCTAATATAACATTAATACCTAAAGATGGATAAGATGTAAGTTTAGCAAAAAGAAAAGTGTCAAGCAATAGCCCTATTAAATAATAATTATAGACTACTTATCATGATTTTGAACTGAAGATTGAAAATAATTTTACAGAATTTTATTCATGAAGATCAATGTAGATTTTTAACCTACATGATGTTACCTAGCTTGGGTAATAAAATATCTGCAAGAAAACAATGACAGAGAGCACCAAGGACCCTCCATTTCAAATATTCTCCTTTATTGGTTTTTAATCTAAGTGACAAGATACTGGTTTTTAATCTAAATGACAAGATACCAGATTCGTAATATGTTGAAATATATTTGCATTTATAACTACAAATAGAAGATTTCTCATTTAGAATAGGATAGAATGGAATGCAGTGGAGTGGAGTGGAATGGAATAGAATAGAATAGAATAGAATAGAATTGAACAACAGAATTGGAAGGGACCTTGGAGATGCTGAGGCAGGAAACCCTGTACCATTTCAGACAAATGGTTATCCAATCTCTTCTTAAAAACTTCCAGTGTTGGAAAATTCACAACTTCTGGAGGCAAGCTGTTCCACTTGTTAATTGTTCTAACTGTCAAGAAATTTCTTCTTAGTTCTAGGTTGTTTCTCCCCTTGATTATTTTCCATCCATTGCTCCTTGTCTTGCCCTCCTTTATAATTTAAAACATTTATGCGTGTGTATGTATGAAACATAAAATATGTAAGTTTAGATCTAAATGTTTGTATGTGCAAGGTTTTGAAATTTACATGTCATTCACTTCTTTTCTGAAGGACCCTGCATAAATCTGCCACTCTTATGGTAAAAATATGTTCCTTGCTGAATCCACTTCTGTATGTGTAAATTGTGATTTAGTGAGTATACTTGCACATAGATGTTCTAAAAGAAGGCATTTCATCCTCAAATATAAATAGTAAGCAGAGGAAATTACATACCCATGCTGTCTAGCAGAAAAATATGTTTTCATTTCCCCCTTATTATTCAGGATTTATTCTTAGTTCTACTATATCTTATTTGCAGTTGATGGCTGTGGGTATGGATGAGATGCACACATGGCAGGGAGGATGAGCATAAAGAGAAGGCAAAACATTGTGTTTGTGGCATATGATCTTTTACTATGCTGTTTTCCCGCCCCCCTTGCCTTGGCTATTGAAAGCAGGCATGATTCTTCAGCTAAGAATTACAAAGCTGATTTCTGGGCCAATGTCAATGTATTCACCATAGGACCCACTGAGGAAAACCACAGCTTCAGGTTTAATTTTAAGGGGGCAAATGAGGCCAGTCTCATAGCAAGACAAATGTAAGAACACTAAGGCTGCTTAAATGAGAATGACTGTATCAGTGAGGCTGAATTTAACCTTGTATTAGGAGCCCTGGGTAATGAGGCTTGTAAAAGCTTCTGGACAATCATAGGCACGTTGGGAGAGTTCAGCGCGTAACTAGCTTTGGGGAAAATAATGGAAAGTTGCCTGACACACATGCTAATGCCAAGCCTTTGCCAAAGAAATTAAGGCATATCAAGAGAATTGATCAGCTTTTACAAAAAGAGGAATGAGTATGACAGGAAGGACCAAATAGTTTAAAAAAGAGAGAGAGAGATGAATTTGCATTGCCTAACAATACCTGCAAGGCTTCATCTAGAAATCAAGGGAAAGAGAAAAGCTTAAGCCCATGTCACACTGCACCAATGGATGCAAAGAAGATGGAAAACGGAGAAAAGCGCTTGCCATCCATTGGAAAACGCGATGCATCCATTGTGTACTCACTGTGTACGTCTTTCATACGCTCTATCCGTCAAACATCCATCTACTGCTATTTCATCCGCTCAAAAAGTTTTGAGCTGCAC
>BHFT01030365.1:0-7500 GCA_004320025.1 Laticauda laticaudata | reverse complement strand
AACCTGTTCATAGGAAGACTTCGATCAGAGCCCTGGCAATGCCACCCACAAACCCAAACTATGCTAAGATACATTGATGACAACATTTTTGTGATTTGGCCCCATGGAAAAGCAACCTAAACAATTTCCTAACACACCTAAACAAAACACACACCCCAAAATCAAGTTCACCATGAAACGGAAATAAACAAACAACCTACCATTCCTAGATGTACTTAATCTACAAAAGAACAGATGGCCACACTGGACACACCATATTTACCAAAGAAAAACCACACATTCAACCACTACCTCAATGCCCAATCCCACACACCAGCACAGATATATTCGTGGCCAAACACAATTATCAGAACCAAGAACCAAACACCTGGCAGACAAGACACACATAAAGACTGAACTATGTACCCTGACTAAAGTATTGACAGCCAACGCATGGCTTAGTTGGTGGGCATGGCTTGGTGGTCATGTGACTGGCTGGGTGTGGCCAAGTCAACATCACTCACATCGAGGCACGCATCTCATTGCCTGGCCTCTCATGACTGTGGGGATGCTGCAATCATCGTAAGTGTGAAAAATGGTCATAAGTCACTTTTTTCAGTGCCATTGTAACTTTGAATTGTCACTCCCCACAAACAAAGTACCAACAAAGGAGGCAGGAAATCTAGTCCTGCCAAGAATGTAATAAGGGTTAATGAAGAAGCAGTTTCTGTAAGCAACACCAGAATGTTTCCTTCCTGCCTTCTTTACAGGATTAGGCCAGTAATATATTCCAACAACTGGTTTTCCAAACTGCTTAGAATGTTAACAAGTAGTTCTAGCAAATAGGTGCGAACCAGTAGAATCCCACCCCTGATTATAGTCCCTCAAAGGAGAAACATATTTTTAAAGACAGAAAACAGCCCCAAGTCTTTCTAAACAGCCCCAAGTCTTTCTTAATAGCCCCAGCAGGACTGGGCCAGCCTATCTGCAAGAAAACTCCAAGGATTAAGACATTAATCTGGAACATAGTAGGATTAATCCACAAGCAACAGAGCTCATTACATTGCACAATCTCCTAAGAACATTGCATCAGCCAAATTTTTCAACCAAGCTTAGCTCAGACAAACTCATAGGATTCATCCATAGCACCATGGAAGTCTGACAACAGCCAATAGAATACATCAATGGTGGGATTCAAATTTTATAACTACCGGTTCTGTGGGCATGGCTTAATGGCCATGGCAGGGAAAGGATACTGCAAAATCTCCATTCCCACCCCATCCCACTAACTTGCTTTCCAGCTCTGTTCTCCTGTGCAGGGCAACCAAACAAGACCCAGCTGATCAGCTAGGACTCTTTGAACCAACAGATCCACTGGGATGGGTCATTCTTAAATTTTGTCCTCCAAAAAGGGCTTCTTCCTCTCTTGTCTAATTGTTTCTTAGGCAGCATCTCTTCTCATTCCTCAAGGTCATTTCCTCACCCCATCACAGCTACTCACAATATAGGGTAGCTGATCAGTGATGGGATTCAATTTTTTTGCTTCCAGTTCTGTGGGTGTGGCTTGGTGGGAGTGGCAGGGAAGGATACTGCAAAATCCCCATTCCCTCCCCAGCCAACTAACCTGCTTTCCAGCTCCATTCTCCGATGCAGGGCAACAAAAGAAGACCCAACTGATCAGCTGGAACTCAGGAGGCAGGGAATAGATGGGGGAAGGGCCAGTCAGAAGTGGTATTGGCCGGTTCTCCAAACTACTCAACATTTCCACTACTGGTTCTCCAGTTAGGAGTGCCTCGCGGGCAGTCACACCTCACCACGAGGCTGCTTCTATCGGCTGATTAAGTGGCTGGTGATTCTGCCCTTGGGGAGCTTCTATTGGCCAGTAGAAGCAGCCTTGTGGCGAGGTGAGTGCACATGGGCCGTTCTAGGTGGGAGTGTGCATGGAGGGTAGAAATTAAGTCACCCCCGAAAAACCGGCCTAGCCAGTTTTTCGGGGCTCAAAAAAAAAATTAGCCCCACAGTACAAGAATTAGACCACCACTTAATATGAGCCAGCAGAATGCTGCAGCTGCCCAAAATGCTAATGCAGTTCTAGGTTGCATCAATAGAAGGATAGTATCCAGATGATGTGAAATCATAATACCACTATATACTATACTAGTAGGACCACACTTGGAATACTGCATCCAGTTCTGGTCATCACAATACAAAAAAGATATTGAGACTCTAGAAAGAGTGCAGAGAGGAGCAACAAAGATGATAAGGGATCTGGAAGCTAAATAATTGAGGGAACTAGGTAACAAAAAGAAGGACTAGGGATGATATGACAGCAGTCTTCCAGTGGTTAAGAGGCTATCACAGAGAAGAGAGAGTCTATTTTTTCTCCAAACCACCTGAGGCCAAGAGAAGAAGTAATGGATGAAAGATCACTAAATAAAGGTTCAACCTAGAATGAAGGAGAAAAGTCCTAACAGTGAATACATTAGACCACTGGTGGAAAGGCTTACCTCCAGAAGTTGCAGGTACTCCACCACTGGAGGTTTTCAAGACATCCATTTGTCCAGAAGGATATAGAGCAGGGGAGTCAAACTCACGTCATAACAACAACATCATGTGACGTATCACGACTTTATCACCCTTCACTAAACCAAACATGGGCATGGCCAGCACATGATGCATCCTGCCCACAGGCCATGAGTTTGACAACCCTGATATAAGTTCTTCTTTCTTGGGCAGGGGATTCAACTAGGAGACCTCCAAGGTCCATTCCAACCCTATTATTCTATAGTCTATATTTTAAAATAAAGTTATCACAACTATAATCCTCCTGAGGGGAAAAATTAATACAAATTTAAAATTCATAGTCAATCATTTAAAAGAGACATTAATCTTGTTTCCATATTAAGGCCAATGAGATGGGTAATGACAAAAAAAGCCTGTGCAAAGAGTAATATATAATAGTGAAAGCACTTATGCTCTATCTTTTTCCTTTCCGTGAATTGTTTCTTTGGATCAGGATTTTTCAAACCTTGCCATTTTAAGATGTATGGACTTCAACACCAGAATTCTGCAGTCCACATATCTTAAAGTCACCAAGATTTACAAAACACTGCTTTAATGTTTTGAAATTCGAATATTTTGTTCACCACTTCCTGGAAACTAGTCTTCAAGACCAAGAAATACTGGTTAGTGAATTCTAGGAGTTGAAATCTATACATCATAATGGTGGCAAATTTAAGGAAACACTGGTGTAGATTATTTCCTGAATATCACCTTCACTGACATTCAAAGTTAGATCATGTAAAATAAATGCCAAAACTGTTTCAGATCATTTTCTAAGAAATTAACAACTCTATTTGGTAATAATTTGCATTCATTTTTCAAAAGGTCTTTGAAGATATCTTTGTTGAATGATAAACATTTTATTAATCAAATGGAATAGGATATGATACTTGTTATATCCAGCAGCAGTGTTCATTCTGGTTCGCTGCTAAAGTGGGAACCAGAGCCATCATTGATTGGTTGAGCCCTCTTGACAGCTCACGATTAAAGGGAGCTGTCAAACAGGCTCAACTGTTTGAGTCAGCCGGCTGCCGAGTTAGCGGCGGTACGCCTGGTTGTGTTACTTTGTGGCCAATAACACCTGTTAACCTTTTGCCAGCTTCTGCCTCTCATTCCTTGTGCACCAAATTTAAAATTGGCAATGAAGGTGGGATGTTAGCAAAGTGAGGCATTTCTGAGGCAACAAAGATAGCTGAAAAGTCACAGAGCTGAAGCGCTAACAAGGTTAACAAGACTGCCACTAAGCTAACCCCAGATGGTAGCGGCACCTCCCAACTTCCCACTGTTCCACCCAGCTACAGAAACATGGACATCATATATCATCATATATCGTTTCGGGTGCATGATGGATGCCAGCAACCTGACAGATATCCCCGTGAACAGAACAAAAACTTATTTCTTAAGCTTCTGCGGAGCTATGGTCTTCGACACCACCACTGACCTACTGGCTCCAGAGATGGTGAAAGCTATAACCTGGAAAGAGCTGCAGGAGGTCCTCAGCAATCACTATGCTCCCAGACCATCCCGCATCGCCCACCACCATGCTTTCCAGAGAAGAGCCCAAGTGGAGGGAGAATCCATCAGTGAGTACATGGCAGCACTCAGATCGGCCGCTCTTCACTGCAGATTCAGAGACCAACTCAATGACATGCTACTGGATCAACTGGTCTGTGGGGTAAGAGACCTCCAACTACAGAGGCACCTCTTAGCAAAAGCAGACCTTAACCTGAAGCAAGCGATCGAAGAATCTCAAGCCACGGAACTGTCAAATCTATCCACGGCTGAACTCCAAAACTCAGGCAGACTCCCAGGTGTCAAGGCAAATGCAGCAGTCTACTACGAAGACACGTTCAAAGCTGAGTACTTCAAGGGGGAAGAAGGAGTGAACCATCTAAGAATGCCTTTGACACCCCAAAGAAAAAGTAACCCAGCTGAGAAAAGACCAAGCACGCCACAAATCATTTGCCTCAGCTGTGGGGGAAACCATCCAAGAGCCACCTGTTGCTACAAAAACATGATTTGCTTGAAGTGCCAGAGGAAGGGGCACTTGACAAGAATTTGCCAAGCTGCCAGAAATCTGAATCAGCCACCTCCCAACCAAACACAGACAAAAACTTTGAGACCCAAAGTGGATTGCTTTGCAGTTGCCAAAGCATATCCTAGAGCTGAGTCACTACCACAATGCTTTAATATTAATAAGATTAATGTTGATCTTCTTTTAGAAGGAAAGCCATGCCACATGGAGGTGGACACTGACTCCTCCCTCTCCATCCTGTCCTTGGACACTCTGAAACAGCTGGTTCCAGACATCACCAAGCAACAGCTGACACCCTGCAAGCTGGTCTTGAAGGACTACCAGGACTATTCCAGTCATGGGGAAAGGCAAGTTCCACATTCAATTCCATCATTTTAATGGACTTTTACCTCTGGTAAAAGTTAATGGGTGCCTACCAAGCTTATTAGGGCTAGATTGGTTCACTTCCCTAGGGTTGCAAGTAACTGGCATAAATTCCATCAACACTTGCAATTTAGAACAACTACTTACAAACTTTTCAGAAGTTTTCGACGATAACTGCTTGACTGCTATAATGGCACACTCATTACCCTAAATTTCGACCCATGGGTGGCTCCAATAAGGCTCAAGTCTCAGAGAATCCCATTAGTCCTACATGCAAAAGTGGATGCCCATGCTGATGCTTTAAGCAGATGCCCCTTACCCATTTTAGTTCATGACCCTGGACCTACAACGACCACCTTTCTAATTGAAGAACTGCAATTACCTTTGAATGCCAATGACTTTGCCCATTTCTCCTCCAAAGACCCTCAACTGAATAAAGTTTTGGACTGGGTCAGGAAGGGGTGGCCCAGGGACCCTGTTCCAGTGGATCTCTGCCCTTTCAAAGCATACCACCTGGAATTGAGTGTACTGAAAGGCTGTTTGTTGTGGGGAAACAGGGTGGTCATTCCTCGAGACCTGAGGCCCCGTATTACAACTGTATTACATGAACAGCACCCGGGCATCACTAGGATGAAGGCCCTAGCACGAAGTTATGTCTGGTGGCCAGGTCTCGATGAGGCAGTAGCCAGGAAGGTGCAGGGCTATCAGACATGTCAGTAATCAAGACCTGCACCTCCAGATGTTGCCACCAGTAAATGGGAGGACATGAAGACTCCATGGTCCAAAGTCCATATTGACATAGCAGGCCCAGTGCAGGGAAAAACCTTTTTAGTTGTAGTGGACTCCTACTCAAAATAGGTCAAGCTAGCCGTCCTTAAATCCACCACCACTGAGGGAGTGTCTGGCATTCTGGACGCTCTGTTTGGGACCCATGGTTATCCTGACACCCTGGTATCAGACAATGGCCCACAGTTTATCTCCTTTCCTTCAAACTATTCCTGGCCCAAAGGGGCATCAGGTATGCCATAATCTCTCCTTTCCACCCCGCAGCTAATGGGAGGGCTGAAAGAGCTGTGAGATCAGCCAAGAAAGCCCTGGGGAGGATGACTGGGAGGGATTGGCTTTCTAAAATTGCCCTATTTCATCTAACACAGCACACCACCCCAAATGCCCAGGCTAACCTATCCCCAGCTGAACTACTAATGGTCAGGAGGTTGAAAACAACTCTGGACAGACTCCACCCAGACTATGCTTGTAGTACACCACTGGATTCCAACAGCAAAACATGGGAATTCAGAATAAGGGACCTGGTCTATGCAGGGAACCCTCTATGGTTGCCAGCCTGGGTGGAGAAAATAACAGGCCCCAAGTCCTATAGGGTGCAGATGGCCAATGGGAGGCTATTGCGCCGACACGTGGATCAGCTAAGGAGCCATTGGAGTACTCCTGCAGGTCCACCCCAAGACGACGCCGAGGCCATGGAGATCAAGGCAAACTAAGACCCAAACGAGTACTACAGGCCGACACCCAAAGAGCGGTCACACGCAAGGGACTTACCAGAGACAGATGCACCACCATTGACTGAAGCTTTCCTGCCACCCAGCGAAACCATCCAGCCACCCGCGGAGGCCATCCAGGGGAGAGACTTGACACCGGCCCTGGTGGAAGATGCCAGCACCACAGCCAATCATCCCCCATTGGTGACTCCGGCCAGACTGAGGAGATCCGAGAGAGTGAGGTGTCGTCCCACCTACATGGAGCACTACACATTCGCAATGCCAGGGGAAAGGAGTGTTATATCCAGTGATAGTCTTCACACTGGTACACTGGAAAAGGAGGAACCAGAGCCATTGTTGATTGGTTGAGCCCTCTTGAAAGCTCACTATAAAGGGAGCTGTCAAACAGGCTCAGCTGTTCGAGTCAGCCGGCAGCTGAGTTAGCAGCGGTACGCCCGGCTGGGTTACTTTGTGGCCAATAAAGCCTGTTAACCTTTCACCAGTCCCTGCCTCTCATTCCTTGCGTGCCAAACTTAAAAATACTGGTGTATTTTTAATTAATGGGCATCCAGTTTGTCGCTGTCTTTTGCTTGAACTATTCTAAAATCTTCTGGCTTTTAAACTTAAATGAAATAATGCAATTGCATTTCTCTTTTCAAGAAATATAGAGATTTATGTTTAATTAATCAGCAGATCTTTTTTTAAAAAAAGAAAACCTAAATTGCTTAGTTTAAGCTCTCATCAAGAAATTATCTTTTTTAAAAAAGAAATTGAAACCATTACAAAGATTTGTGTTATTAACCCCACTTTTATCTCTTTCTCTTCAAGAAATTAAATCTATGAAAATGAAAAAGACTCTTAAGGCCCAGTCCCACTGCACTTACGGATGCAAAGAGGATGTAAACTGTTAAAAAAGCTTGCCATCCATAAGAAAACGCTATGCATCCATTGTGTACACACTGAATACGTGTTTCATATGCTCTGTCCCTCGAGCATCCGTCCACTGTGATTTCATCCACGCAAGAAGTTTTGAGCTGCACAAAACTTTGTGAATGGATGAACTTT
>BHFT01030364.1:0-15855 GCA_004320025.1 Laticauda laticaudata | reverse complement strand
CTGTACGAAGAGATGTAACCCGGGATCAGGCTGCTTTCAAAAAAGATGTTTTATGTTTTTTCATGTTTTGTGTTATGCTTGTTGTTAAAAAATCAATAAAACTTTTGAAAAAAAAAAAAGAACCTGTAGCTCTGAAGAGGAGCAGACACCTAACTGGTTCTGTGTTTGCTGCTATTTGTGCCACCCACTCGCCCAGGATCTTACCTGTCCTCTATTTCTTGCTTTTTCAACCGCAGCTGCTTTGTGCGGCACAGCTGAGGTTGAAAAAGCAGGAAAAAAGTGGCTTTTTAAATGCTGTGCACCTGCATGCAGCACTTTTCAGCTGTCCAGGCAGCACAGCTTAAAGTTTTTTTACACATGCGTACAGCACATGTCAGGCATGTGTGCACGCGAAGTGCACATGTGTGCAAAACGTGGTCACCAGTCATAACACCAGTTGAATCCCATCCCTGCCTTCTGGTTGGGCAAGGCTTCTGAGGTATGTGTTTTTGTGGAAGGGTGGGGTGTATGAGTTGGGCCCGTGCAACAGAATTACATAATTTATATCCTGTTCCCATTCTTCGTTTTTAGTGAAGTTAGTTGAGAACAAAATTCGCCTGCAGCTCCAAGGACTCTGGACGAAAGAGATTATCTGAAGCTCTTTCAGCCTGGATTGAGGGGCATAGTATGGAGCCATCATAGATTATGGTTTCTGAGGACCTTAGATAGTCTAAGGATGTGGGGGGCATGGGACTAAATCTTTCCTAGGGAAGCAGATATTGTGCCCTCTTCCTGTCAGAATTGGTATGCAATTTGGGGGTTCCTCAAGTTGTACACCAATTCAACTGCACCTGTTTTGCACTCAGAAGGCCCTGTTTGTGCAATTGAGGGGGCTGGTCATCACTTCAAAAGCCCTAAATGATAAGATGGCTGGATTATCTGTGTTATAGAGTGGCAGATAAGGACTGAGGCAGACTCGGAACAAGGTAGGAACCTTTATTTAAAAACAAAGGGGTTGCCGCGACTGCTGAACTAGCAAGCAGTCAGCAAGTGGGAACAGCTGACGCCATTTGACAGCACTATATATAGCTGGCTGTTAAACAGCATCAGCCAATCAGGGCAGTCTGTGGTCCCGACAGGAACGCGGACCAGAGGGGAAACCGACCGTCAACGCAACAATCTGTAGGACTCATATTTTCCAATTGTTTATGTCTGAGCCACAGGCTGTCATTAGATAGGCCTGTTTCAAGTTGCTTCCTTGAAGCAATCTCATTAGAAGAGGCCTAAAGTACATGAATTTTCTGCTGTAACTCCCCGGGAGTGATTCCCCCCCCGNCAATCTCATTAGAAGAGGCCTAAAGTACATGAATTTTCTGTTGTAACTCCCCGGGAGTGATTCCCCCCCCGCCCTGGAATAGTTTAGTCTATTAGAGCCAGTTTGATTTAGTAGTTAAAGCAACAATTAGAAAGCAGGAGACTGTGAATTCTAGTACCATGAAAGCCAGCTGGGTGACTTTAGGTCAGTTATTAGACAAGAATTAAAAATTTGGTACTTCCCCCAGGGCCAGAATGTAAGAAGATTCTGCCTTGTGAGATGCAGGACATATTGAGGTGCCCCAATAATGTATTAGTGCTGGAGTAGTTTAATTGTACTTGAATTTTTGTTTTGTACTTCTCTAAAGCACAATATATAATTCAGAGGAGAGAAAAGTAAGGTCCTGCACTTAGGAAGGAAAAGGTATGGAATAGGAGGTGCCTTGGTCAACAGTAGTAATTGTGAAAAAGATCTTGGTATCTTCATGGACTATCACTTAAATATGAGCCAGAATTTCCTTAATATCAGGTTTTCTAGTTGAACCCTTTTGTCAGGATGTGAAGGTTCACAAACTGGAGGAGACAAGTGTAGTGTCTATTGTAGACAATAACAAAGCTCTAAATATACTGAACACTTTCCCACTACATGACACATAACTTTACATAGATTTGCACTTCACAATTTAAATTTTAGGCACTTTCTCCAAACCTTTTTGAGTCAACAGACACGCGACCACTCTCTTGATCAAGGCTCTTCAAACTTGGCAAATGTAAGACTTGTGGACTTCAACTCCCAGAATTCCTAAGCTAACATGACTGGATGAGGAATTCTGGGAGTTGAAGTCCACAAGACTTAAAGCTGTCAAGTTTGAAGACCCCTGCTCTTGATGGTCTTAAAAGATATCTGACATCATGATATTTCTCAGCTGGGGAACTGCGGGCTTTTGCTTTGCAGGTTTATTCTTTACATTGAATTTACATGCTGGATGAGCTTTCTTGGACTTGCAATACCAACACATGTGGAAAGCAATTGCTGCATATTCTCTCTATTTTGTTATATAGATAATTCCACATATTTGGATTAAATGTTTCCCTAAAATATACTCTATATACTCATAGAATGAATAATAATGCTATCGTGAATGTCTTTGTAGTCTTTTGGTAGCCAGCGTTTTAAGCTTCCCTTCAATGGAACGATCAATTTAATATTATGTTAATAAAGCAAGCTTTTAGTCAATCTGCAAGTCATCTCTCTTTCTTGAAATCCACTGATAAAAAGTGAAAAATCTACCTTGGCAAGAGACAGATGACCTGCTGACAGACTGTGCATATATTTCATTCTGTTCCAGAAGGAAAGTATCAGATAAATTCTCCAGGGTTTATGAAGAATTGCAGTAAAATGTCAGTGACATAAGAACATAAAAAACAATTGGGGAAGAAGATCAAGCTGACAAATATGATTTCTGTCTCCTTAAATAAAATGTAGATATTTCTGTATATTATTAATCACTTAAGCAGACCCATGACTACAAAGAGGAATATAAAAAGACATGGAAGACTATGACTTACTTTACATGTATAGAAAAAAGTAATTCTAAGAAACATGCAAGTTTTTTTCTTGACCAGGAACCCAGAACCCCTGGCTGCTAACTCAGAAAAATCTTACGTGCACATCAGTTCTTTGAATGTATGGACCAGGGGTGGGATTCAAATTTTCTAACAACCGGTTCTGTGGGCATGGATTATTTGGTGAGTGTGGCTTGATGGTCATGTTATTGGCTGGGCATGGCCAACTCAATATTACTCACATCAAGGCATGCATCTCCTCGCCTTGCCTTTCAAGACTGTGGGGATGCTACAACAGTCGTAAGTGTGAAAAATGGTCATAAGTCACTTTTTTCAGTGCCATTGTAACTTTGAATGGTCACTCTGCACAAGCAAAATACCAGCAAAGGAGACGAAAAAAAATCCAGAGAAGTTCCAGAGACAGGAAGTCTATTCCTGCCAAGAATGTAACAAGGGTTAACGGAGAGGTAGTTTCTGTAAGCAACATTTCCTTCCTGCCTTCCTTACAGGATTAGGCCAGTAATTTCTTCTAATAGCTGGTACTCCAAACTGCTTAGAATGTTAACAACCGGTTCTAGCAAATAGGTGCAAACTGGTAGAATCTCACCCCTGGTATGGGCCCCTGTTTTGATATAGTTGTTCATAGATTTCATAATTTTAAGTTTCTGCATAGTTTTTGTCCCAATTATATAGGAACTGTAATATGCTAATCTCACAGTTCATCTGGGTTCCTCAGCATTATTTACAGAGGTGGTATTCAGCAGGTTCTGACCAGTTCTCGAGAACCGATAGCACAAATTTTGAGTAGTTTGGAAAACTGGCAAATACCATCTCTGAGTGGCCCCGCACCCATTATTTTCTGCCTCCCGAGTCCCAGATGATCAGCTGGGTCTTCTTTTGTTGCCCTGCACAGGAGAACGGAGCTGGAAAGCAGATTAATGGGGTGGGGAGGGAATGGGATTTTGCAGTAACCTTCCCCCAGGAGTGGGGAGGGAATGGAGATTTTTGCAGTATCCTTCCCCTGCCACACCCACCAAGCCATGCTCACAGAACTGGTAGTAAAAAATTTTTAATCCCACCACTGATTATTTATAATTTACAGGTACATTCCACAAATTGTGTATAATTTCAAAAATGCATTTTGCTTGAGGTTTGCTGTATCCAGATTAAAAAAAAATTTTTTTTAAAGGTGAGAAGGAGTGGGAGATAGAGATATTAACCTATGATTCCTATCATTAACTTCTCTTAGTTCCTCCCAAAGCCGATTAGGTCTTTGCCATTTTTAGATATCTTGAAAGCCAAAAAAGAACAGGAGACAGAACAAATGCAAGGACTTAGCATCATAAAAATCTTTGTACAATTTTCTTTCCTCTAGTAGCTTATTCTAACACAATAATTGCAAGGGGTAGATTGAAATCAAGAGTTCTTTCAAATTATCTTATGGTACCTTTATGTCATCTTAGTGGTGAGCTAATTGTAATTTCCTTTTCATTGCAAATCGGTGCTGGCAAAGAACTAGATAGCTGTTTTATAAGGTTGCTTTGCAATAAGCAGAATAAAGATTGAAGCCAAAAATTGCTCAAAGGAGTCTATAATGCCTGGTACATATTATGTTGTTTAAAATGGTTGCTTGTTTACTATTCCCAGCTCAGCTAGTTGATAGTGCCTTCTTTGTGGCCTCTAATCTATCTGTGCTGCTGAAATTCAACACGTTTTCTATATGGGATTTTGATTGGTTGAAAGTTAGTCCAAGAACAAAATGGAAAAAAAATATAGATAGTCCTTAACTTGAAATAGTCATTTAGTGAGCATTTGAAGTTACAACAGCACTGCAAAAAGTGACTTATCACCAGTTTTCACACTTATGACTGTTGCAGCATTCCCATAGTCACACTATCAAAATTAAGGCACTTGGCAACTCAAATGCATTTCTGACAGATGCACTGTCCCATAGTCATGTGATCACCATTTGCAACTTTGCCAGCCAGTGTCTGACAAGCAGAGTCAAAGTGGGAAGCCAGTTTTGCTTAATGACTGCATAATTCCCTTAACAGTTGTAATGCTTTGCTTAACAGCTGCAGCAAAATATGTCATAAAATGGGGCAAAACTCACTCAACAACTGCCTTGCTTAGCAACAGACATTGTGGGCTTAATTTTGATCATACCTCATGACAATATACAATGTATGTCTTTGTGAGGGCTTTGGACATAACAGTCTGCTCAGTGACTTTAGGCCAGTCATTCTCTCCCAGCCCATAACATCAAGCTTAGGTGACAAGCCAGTCAGTCAATTTCTGTCACAACCAATAGATCAATACTCAGGGATGTAAAAAAACTTTTGTATTCGGGATAATGTCAATGTTCCAGCAAACTTCCATTCCAATCAATAACTCTGAGACAGACAGATCTCAAAAGTACCTTTATTTGGATAGTAAACTGGCTCATCTGTGGAATCTGTGGAATCCCGAATATGAAAGTTTTCAGGCTTCCTTCAATATTCAAACTACAAATCTATCCCCCCTTAGCCAGCATCACACAACATGGCCAAATCATGATCTGTCCTAAAGTCAGATTATTATTTCATTCTGCACCATACTCAATGACCTTGACCAAACAAAAGAATTTTATTTTGTCTACTTAGAGCTTCTCAATTGAAACTCCCTTCTCCCACTTTCTCAGGCCTGTGTCAGTGTGGGAGCATCGGCTCTCAAATGTCTTCCAAAACTGACAGTGGACCATCAGTGAGGAATAAAAATAAAATGTATATCTTTTTGGCAGTTCTTATAAATAATAAAAAATTGGACAACTAGTGGGTATACAGTGCCTTCTAGTCTGCAGATGTTTAAGTCATTCCTTTGAGATTGTCAAACACCAGCAGCCAGACCCACATGTGTAGAATTCAAGCTTGTGGGGTCCATGGTGCTCTCTGAGTTTGATTGTTTTCTTGCAGATGGTTCATTACCAAACTAGGTAACATCATCAGTGTTACCTAGTGCCAGAAGGTAGTGGCTTTGAGCTCTGTTTTTATATTCCAGTGATTTCAAAATTGCTACATCATTATATTCTGACTTTCATACAGGAATCTCTCCAGACTGCCACCTGGGAATAGATCAATAAGGCTCTATGGGGCTTAAGAAGGGGGACAGGGGTAACTTCTGGATCTTTTGTATCTGTGCAACATACATTACTACTGTAAGAAGTAATCACCCCCCCCCCCCGAGAACAAAATATTTTAAGGAATATCAAAAGATGCAGAATATCAAATTTCCCCAAAGGAGAGATGGAGAAACATGTTCTTAAAGGCAGAAAGCAGCCCCAGTTTTCCTGCTATAGGAAGCAGCCTCCAGCAGATGCCTGAAGTCTTTAGAGAGGGTTATCTGGGCCAATCTATTAATAAAAAAAAATACCTTCCACTCCAGCTGATAGGATTAAGAATTTATATTCCCCCACCCCAGGGGTGTGGTTCAACCAGTGTTACTACTGGTTTGGTACTTATGCTTTTACTACTTTTTCAACCTCAGCTGTACCGTGCAAAGCAGCTGAGGTTGAAAAAGTAGGAAATAAAGGTCAGGTAAGAGCCTGGGCAGGCAGGTGGACCAAACAGCAGCAGACACAGAACCAGTTCTTGTGTCTGCTGCTGTTCAGAGCTACCGGTTCTATAGAGCCGGGAAGCATCCCACCCCTGCCCCACCCAAATTCTATGAACAGGACATGACTGCTAGGGTATAATAAGATTAACCCATCACTATTAGAACAGCAAAAGACACAAAGCTCACTACATTGTACAACCCCCTAGGAGCATTCCAGACATCACACAACCCCCAGCAGCATCCCAGAACCCTATAAAAATCCATGTACTCATCAAACCAACTTGTCAGCTGTTCCAGAACTACATGCTGTTGTAGATTCTGTTCATCAATAAACAGATGTCCTTCTTTCCAATCAGCGTCCATTTTATTTCCTGTGCCTTTCTCCTGGATTGGAACTGGACTAGATTTTCCCTCCAATAGACCTGAGGCTTCCCTCTGCCTGGCTGTATGTTTCTCAGCTGGGATGAAGCAAATGAGGCAACTTCAGGTCAATCTGAGCCTATTTCAAAGCATGTTTGTGAGGGTATAATTACTTTTGAAAAGAAAAATGCATGTGACATGGGGTCAGAAGAAAATAATTTAAAATCCAGAGAAAAACGAATAGATCAAAAATATACGACACCTCTTTTCTTCAGAAACATGTAGCTGGGCTCATGCTGGATTAGATGAAACAAAACTTCCGTGTGTGTGTGTGTGTGTGTGTGTGTGTGTGTGTGTGTGTGTGTGTGTGTGTGTGTGTTTGTGTAATCATACAGCTGTTGTACAGTCTTTCTAGTCAAGCCCTTCTACAAAAGCAGCTTTGCCAGTCTCTCCTATCTTTCTGTGTGCTCAAGCCCTTTAAAAGCTTTATCTACACTTATCTACTTCATCATATAGATTAATTATGACACACTTGAATTTTAGTAGAACTTTCATTTTCTGATGGAAAAACTCGGATAGCTAAATTATTGATTGGTTGGGTCCTTAATAACAAAATGTTCAGTTCTATGGGAGTGACACCAGAAAAATGGCAGATTGATCTGCTGGCAATTTACAGCATGGATTTGTTTTTTACTCAAACCAAGTCAAAAATCTAGATTTTCTGTGGGAGAGCACGCACACTAGCTCTGAGCTTCAGCAGAGAAAATGAATAAGATTTCTTAATAACAAAAGAAATACAGCTCCAAACTACCATTGTGTTTTATTTCTCTTGAACACCTCATTAAAAGCCGCTTCATTTTCATGCCCATGGCTCTTAAGGGAGATTGGAAGGTGTGCATTAATCTTTTAATTAATAATTTCAAAGAAAAATGATTCCCTGTGTGCATATGAACTTTCCTTTAAAAAGTGATCAAAATGAAACGTAAGGCCTAAGTAAGCATTGTGGAAGTAGCTGGCACAGCATGCGACATTTGTACTTAGAATTCAGTGCATCTTCTACCTGCAATTAAAATTCATTACATCTTTGTCCAAGAGCTCTTGCAAGAAAAGCTATTTAGCGTCGCATAAAAGAAATTTGCTGGATTGATAGACCTCGGTATTCTTAATGCATGCCTAGACTCTGGAAAGTCTTAAATGTTAACATCTTTCAATGCATGTTAGCTTTCCAAAAGTGGTTTGTCAGTCATTTCCCTTACTTTGCAAAAAATAAAATGAAATACAGGGAAGAAGTAGCTCGTAGTTTTTGTTCCAAAGTTTAAATAAATAATTAATATTAATTTCACAATCTTCCTCTAAAACAGTGATGGCAATCCTATGACATATGTGCCAAAAGTGACATGGCACAATGTTTTGATTGACACAATAGCAATCACCAACATCAGACTCAGAGGTGATATTCAGCCACTTCTGACAGGTTCTGGAGAACCAGTAATGGAAATTTTGAGTAGATAAATACCACCTCTGGTTGGTCCTGCCCAGGGGTGGGTTTCTACCAGTTCTGTCCACCTCTGTAGAACCGGTAGTTCTGAAGAGCAGCAGACATAGAACCGGTTCTATGTCTGCTGATGTTTTTGCCCACCCTCCCACCTGGGCTCTTACCTGATCTTTATTTCCTGATTTTTCAACTTCAGCTGCCAAACGAGGCACAGCTGCAGTTAGAAAAGCAAGAAAAGAGATCTGTTTCAAAGGCTGCTTCTCTGCAGGCAGCTGCTGATGACGATTTACAGGCGGGCGGCTCGTAGCCTGCAGGGAAGCTTGTAAATCCCGAACTGGTAGTTAACCCTGTTGTATCCCATCCCTGGTCCTGCCGCCATCTATTCTCTGCCTCCCGAGTCCCAGCTGATCGGCTGGGACTTCTTTTATTGCCCTGCACAGGAGAACGGAGCTGGAAAGCAGGTTTGTGGCATGGGGAGAGAATGGAGATTTTACAGTATCCTTTCCCAAGCCATGCCCACCAAGCCACAACATACCCACTAAATTATGCCCACAGAACCTGCAGTAAAAAAATTTGAATACCACCACTGATCAGACAATAACTATTTTCAAAACCATACCCTTCTCTCATGTGATAAGATTGCACTAGAATGGGGTGTTCTCTCACATAGCCTCTGGACCCTCCAAAACTCACTCAAGAATGGGTTTTCAGAGGCTTCAGAGGCCATGGAAGAGCATTTAAAAATCTCATGTTGACCTGGACTTGCCTCAACTTCTCTATTTTTTTAGAATGGAATAGAATAACAGAGTTGGAAGGGATCTTGGAGGTCTTCTAGTCCAACCCCTGCCAGGCAGGAAACTCAAATCATTTCAGACAAATGGTTGTCCAATCTCCTCTTAAAACTTTTTAGTGTTGGAGCATTCACAACTTCTGGAGGCAAGTTGTTCCACTAATTAATTGTTCTCACTATCAGGAAATTTCTCCTTAGTTCTATGTTACTTCTTTTCTTGATTAGTTTCCACCCATTGCTTCTTGTCCTACCCTCAGGTGCTTTGTAGAATAGCTTGACTCCCTTTTCTTTGTGCCAGCCCCTGGAGATATTGGAACACTGCTATCATGTTTCCTAGGCAGAGGTGGTATTCAGCAGGTTCTGACCAGTTCTGGAGAACCGGTAGCAGAAATTTTGAGTAGTATGGAGAACTGGTAAATATCATCTCTGACTGAAGATTTTTCAGTATCCTTCCCTTGCCACGCCGACCAAGCCACAGAACCAGTAGTAAAATTTTTTGGAATCCCACCACTGGCCCTAGTCATACCCAGTTCCTGAACCGTTCTTCATATGTTTTAGCCTCCAGTCCCCTTAATCATCTTTGTTGCTCTTCTCTCCACTCTTTCTAGAGGCTCAACATATTTTTTACATCATGGCAACCAAAACTGGATGCAATATTCCAAGTGAGGTCTTACCAAGGCATTATTAAGCCCCTGTCACACTGCACCAATGGATGCAAAGAGGATGTAAAACGGACAAAAAAGCTTGCCATCCGTTGGTTAACGCGATGTAACTCACTGCCTCCATTTTGCTTCTCCCTTCTATCCATCCAGCAACCGTTTATTGACGTTTCATCCGCACAGAAAGTTTTGAGATGCTCAAAACTTTTGCGCGGAAAATGTATCCAATTCGTCCGTTCTGCATCCGCTACGCATCTGTTCTGCATCCGTTACGCATCTGCTATAATCCGCTAGGCATCCGCTCCGCATCTGCGCAACTCCATCCCCTCGGACACAGGAGAAAAGCGGAACGGACGCAGAACGGATGCAGAACGGATGCCTAGCGGAAAACAAAGCGTTTAAAACGGAAAAAACGTTCGCAGAGGGGACCTATCTCGGATATAGGATGTCTACAGGATGCCTAGAGGATGCCTAGAGGATGCCTAGAGGATGCAAAGGGACACCCATTACTGCTTATAAAAAAGGGAGCAACACATCTGGATCTCACTTTCAGAACAGCAGCCCTGCAGTGTGGACCTCTGCAGCCTTCATCTGCCTCTTCCTCTTCTCACAGCATCCAGTCAGGTCCACCGTGGATCGTAACACCAGTCCTTTTGGCAGCCACCATCCTTCTGCAACAGTGCCGAAGCCATCTACAGGCTCTGTGAACTCTACTACGGGAAGAAAAAGGGGTGGCCAAGAAGCGTTGGGTACGAAGATGGTTTGCCAGAAGAGCAGAGGACGGACTGTACAACAAGCTGATGTGGTGAGCTCAGGAGCGAAGACACTCGGGCATTCAGAACTTCATGAGGATGCCTCCAGCCATATTTAACGAAGTTGTGCAGCGGCTGACACCCAGGTTGACCAAGCAGAGCATCAACCTCTGGCCCAGCCTGGACCCTGGGCTTCAAGTGGCAACTGACTCCTGCGCCACCTGGCCTCAGGGACCACCTACAGGAGCATGCAGTACGGCTGGAGGGTGCCACCCAACACCATCAGCATTGTGGTCAGAGAAGTGGTGCAGGCCATCATCGAAGAATACAAGGAGGAGCTCCTCCAGTGCCCCTCCACTTGATGAAGGCTGGAAGAAAGTTGCAGAGCAGTGGTATCAGAGGTGGAACTTCCCCCACACCGTTGGAGCCATAGTATGGAAGCACGTGGCCCTGCAAAGCTTCAGCCAAGTCGGGTGCACTTATTTCACCTACAAGGGCTTCTTCAGCATCATCCTCTTCGCCCATGGTCGATGCTGACTACAAGTTCATGTACATCGATGCTTCAGGCAACGGGTCACCTTCAGATGGCCAGGTATACAACGCCAGTGACCTCAAGAGGGGCTGGAACGCAACCTCATCCTGGGCTTCCCAGATCCAGACCCCCTGCCCAACGACACGCAAGATGTGCCCTACTTCATCGTGGGGGATGACGCCTTCCCCTCCCAACCTACCTCATGAAGTCCTACACTTCCAGACTCCTCACCCGTGAGGAGAGGATCTTCAACTTACAGGTCTGTCCAGGGCAAAGGCGGGTGGTGGAGATAACGCTTTGGCATCCTGGCCACAAGGTTCCAGGACTGTCTCACCACCATGCAGCATCACCCACAGACCATGAGGAGGATCGTGGAAGCTTGCTGCATCCTGCCAATCTCATGCGCACCCGCTACCCAGTCTTGCAGAACAGGCTTGTGGACCGTCAACAAGGCAATGGGGACATGGAGCCTGGGAAATGGAGGCAAGGCAAAACCTGATAGACACTCAGGATGTGCAAGGCCCAAACAGAGCCTCACGTGAAGGGAAGAAAGCAGCGCAACCTCCAGAAACACTGGTGCAACTCCCCACCTGAGCGGTGGAGTGCAAGACAGGATGATAGATGCTTGATGGATGCTTCCTTCAGCCTGCCGTCATCGACACTGATGAGATTGTGCCATGTATGTTGAGATGGCCCTACAATGAACAGGGGCATTTAATAAAGAGTTGTGTTTATGTTGAAATATGTGGATCAATGATACATTGTTATTGATAATAAGAGGGCCATAGTGTGGCATCTGGAGGGTGGACCATACAGTCCCACTATGCTTGCACTGGAGGTTTATTCTATCCCACAGCTATTACCATCCCAAAGGTATCCTGCCCATTCCCACAGCTATCTTAACCCATCCCACAAGCATGCAAAGGCTTAAACCATTCTAAAAGGTGGCTTGGTGCTGGAGTGCTTGCATCAGCTCCTCCAGAAGCAGAAGCAGCAGAAGCCGCCAGCCCCAGAAGAGCGAGCCCGTGCTGTGCAGAAGCCCAGCAGAACCAGAGTGAGGGCCAGGGGGCGGGATGGTAGCCCTGTCCCTCTTGCAAGGGCGGCAGCAGATGGCTGAGGCTTGCTTGCTTCAGCATGGTTGTAGGGTTGCTGGCTGGCAGGGAGGCTGCAGGAACCAGGGCTGGCAGAAGGCTGGCAGGCAGCAGACACAACGGCTGGCAGGCAGGCACCAAGGCTGGCAGGAAGGCAGGCATGAAACCATGCTTGGCAGGCAGGCAGGCACCAAGGCTTGCAGGCAGACTGGCTGGCAGGGAGGCTGGCAGCAAGGCTGGCAGCAATGCTTGCAGGCAGACATGCAGCGAGGACAGGCAAGGCAGTTGATGGTGTCTGGAAGCAGGTATTTTCCTCTGAATGGTGACCTGCTTCCGAGCTGCTTCCGTTATATCTGCGTGGCTGCGTAAGGCATCCTCCCCGCATGCGCAATTAATACTCGGCATCCACTAGGCTTCCGCTGTGCATCCGCTGTGCATTCCGCTTCATCCGCTGTGCATCGTTCTGCATCCGCTTTTTCTGTTCCGCGTCCGCTTTGCTGAGGTCCCTTTGAAAGCCTAGCGGATGTGCCATCTGCTCCCATCCGCTTCCATCTGTGGGCTTACGTTCCATTCCGCATCCGCTTTCCATCTGCCCTGCGTCCTCCCCGCGTCCGTGTTATCCGCTCTGGTTATGCAAATTTTTGCCCCTTCTGAGAGCAGATGACAATGGATGGAACATTTTGCTCGTCCGTTGTGTCCGTTTTGCATCCATTGGGCAGTGTGACAGGGCCTTAAAGTGGTATTAACACTTCATATGATATTGATTTTATCCCTCTGTTAATGCAGTCTAGAGCTGCATTTTTTGGCAGCTGCAGCACCCTGCTGGCTCATATTTAAGAGATTTTCAACTAGGATTCCAAGATCCCTCTCACAGTTATTACTTTTGAGTGAGATACCAGCTGTACTGTACCTGTCCTTTGGTTTTTCTTGCCTAAATGTAGAAGCTTACTTGTTTCACCATTGAATTTCATTTTGTAAATAGCACCCAGTGTTCAAGTCTGTCAAGATCTTTCTGTGTTTTAAGTCTATTGTCTGGAGTCTTGGCTATTCCTTCCAAGTTGGTGTCATCTACAAATTTGATGAGTTCCCCATCTATCCCTTCATCCAAATCCACTTAAAATAAATGAATATCTAAAGAATTATTTCTCTTTTGTTCAGAGGACTCTTTCTCTCTGTGTTATGCATGTGCGTAGGTGTGTGTGTGCTATATGCCAGCAGAGTTAAGTGAAACATTTTCCTATTTTTTTGACACACCCAGCTCAAAAGCTTTACGATCATTACTTCAGACTATGGAACTCTAGAGATAGCAGTAGTTTCTGGCTCAAATATCCCAAATAAGAAGTGCTTAAATTAAATAAACCACCATAAAGCTCTGTAATGCAAACTCTATTTTAAGTTCTTCAGAACTTTTAAAAACAATTGTAATTTCTTCCTCAGCTGCTGTGTCTTTTAATTTTTTGTGGGTATTTTTTTATGAGATGTCTTTGATTTATTTTAATACTTTTTGCTACCCATATCATTTGCTGAACAAATAGAACAAACAA
The DNA here is from genome assembly GCA_004320025.1 of Laticauda laticaudata. NCBI lineage: Eukaryota > Metazoa > Chordata > Lepidosauria > Squamata > Elapidae > Laticauda > Laticauda laticaudata. The sequence continues at coordinate 2,182 of BHFT01030364.1, read as the reverse complement.
GCAAACAAGGCTTTATTACCCAAGCCCCAAATAATGATGTGGAATAATAATAACTTGAAAATGACAAAAATTAAACCCTCATTTCTTATCAGTTAACTGGAATTTAAATAATGAAAACCTTGAGGAATGCATCTAGTAGAGACAGTTATTTAATATCTTATAAATTATCTTGAAATAGAGTAAAGGGATTTTTAAAAATGAGAAATCCTCTTGAAATATAAATCAATCTTGCAGTAATTCATCTTAATCACATTTATTTTAGCCTAAGAATTTCAAGGAATACAAGACCATCTGTGTAGGTCTTTTATTTATGTCAAATTGAATATTACATTCAAATGTATCAAGTTGAGAAAACTTGCTAAAATTCCTTACATCAAAGCTGAAACAAAGCTTAATCTCCCAATATTTGCTGTATGTTTGCTAACATTATTATCCAGTAGCATCAAATCTCATTTGCAGTGTAATGCAAGAAGACACAACATTTGCTTATTTGTTTACCAAAACAAATATATCTTTGTATATCAGTATCTCATAGCTTGATCACCTTTTAATACTTTTAGAATTTCTAGTTGCAGAAGACATTTCAAACCCAAATAAAAAGGAAGAATTTTTTGATGTAATCACAGATGATATAAGGTTTGAAGGAAGCCTCCTTCTCCCCAGATTAAAATATTCTTTATTCTTAATATTAAAAAGAGGCAGAATATTATATTTCCCCCCAAGAAATGGAGAAAAATCTTAACAAAGGCAGAAAGCATCCCCAGTCTTCCTGCCATAGGAAAACAGCTTTAAACCAAGAAGCTTGAAGAGGCTGGCCTTTAGGAATGCAGATTTTGTATCTGTTCAGAAAGACTGGGTCAATCTATTCATAAACAAGACGCTTTCAGCTACAGCTCCCACAGAAGGCTGGAGCTACTGGGATTAAGAATTTACATCCCCCCATCCAAACTCTAAGGACAGGACATTACCTTTAGGACATAATAGGTTCTTACTCACCACCAGTAGAATAGCAAAGGACACAAGGCTCAATACATTGCACAATCCCCTGGAGCAAGGGGTGTCAAACTTGATTTCACTGAGGGCTGCATCAGGGTTGTGTTTGACCTTGTGGGGGACAGACTGTGTATGGCTGGGGGGCATGGTGGTTTTGTTTGTAGTTTGTTAGCCCTTTGCAAGTATAAACGGAGCTGAGGGGCTGTGTGCTGGGTCTATTTTTGACCACAACGGCCTCCTGCAGTCCTCTGCAGGCGAAAACAAATCCCCAGAGGCCACATGCAACCCCCAAGAATCCTTTTGGGCCACAATGGCCTTTTGCAGCCCTCTGCCAGTGAAACAGAGCTCTATTTTTGCTGGCAGAGGCACTGCGGGTCGATCCTTCACTATTTTCAAGATGGCCCTGCAGTCCAGATCTAAGCACCCATGGGTGAGATCCGGCCCATGGGCCTTGAGTTTGACACCCCTGCCCCAAAGCATCTCAATCATAAAACCCCAGAACCCTATAAAGATCCATCCATTCACCCATTCAATTGGTCAGCCACCCCAGAAACATGCTGCTGTCACTGAAGTTTTTGGTAAACCAAATAAACCAAGGCCTTCTTTCCTTGTAGCCAGCCTCCATTTTATTTCTAATGTTTTTTTTTCTCCTGGCTTGGAACCAGACTGGATTTTTCTTCCCACATGTTTAAACAAAGCCATGTCTGTCCAGATTATGCTATACCTCAGAATCCACTTCTGAAATGTCCAAGTCTAAATAAAATAATAGCTTCTGGATTTGCCTGATTGAAGTAACATCAACTAAGAATTTAATATCAAAACTTTTACATTCTGTTTATTTCTAGTCTGAGGAACATACAGTAATTGGAAGGATATTCTAGTTGGAGAGCAAGGGAGATGTTAAATGTGATTCCGAAGATTTTATCAAAAAAATGGACACAACTAGAACAGATTATCTTGTTTTACATTGGATTATAATGGTCATCTCACTGAAATTAAGGGGAAGGGATCTATTTTAAAAAAAGGCTCATTCTATTTGTCCAGAAGAAAAAGAGATAAAAATACAATATGCTTTTTGTAACAATCAACTGGGAAACTGTCAAGGCTAAAGGCGAGGTCCCACTGGCCGACGGACGCAAAATGTATGCATAAAGGACACAGCGGACGAGCAAAATTTCGGGGGTGGCTC
>BHFT01030362.1:0-41443 GCA_004320025.1 Laticauda laticaudata | reverse complement strand
CCGCTGTGTCCTTTTTACATACTTTTTGCATCCGTCGGCCTATGTGACAGGCCCTTTATTATACAGAAAGTTGAAAGCTTGCCTGTTTTGTAAAGACAGGGAGTTTTTTTCACTCTTTTGGTAATAGTTAATCAGTGTAGAAAAAAATTCTTTCTCTCTTCTAGTGGAAGTTTACATGTTAGTTAGAAGCATATTTCCTTCTGGAATAGACAGAAAGAAAAGCCTTGAAGAACAAGAGGAAAAATTGCTGTCAAGGCAATGATCAGATAAAAGAAATCTGAGTCTGCAGCAGACCAGTAATCTGAGCAAGTATATTAGACAGGACCTTCCCGAGTTCTTATAAAAATAAAGGAAAGAAGGGGAGAGCACATTCAGAACTGAAAAATTGTAGTATTATAAACTTATAATAAAAGTAGTATTAGCCTGGTTTTATTGATCTGATCTACTTTGAAGGACTGAAAACAATTGTGGTTCTTAGCAACTTCCACAATTTTATTGATAAGGTTTTTGTAAATTGTTTGCTATTGCTTTCTGCCTAGGGATGGAAGAAAGTGAATAATTTAAAGTCATTTGGTTGACTTTGTGCTTAAACATGAGATCAAAACTCTTGGTGTCTTAATCTCTAGGTAATTCTTTAAGCACTATATCAACTTTTTAAAATAGTGAGATAGAATACATTTTATTTGGAAAAGTAACTATGGTATCAAATTGCATATTTGCGAATGCAGAAGTATATGACTATTTCCCTGTCTGTACATCTAATTCTTAGTTAACAGCTGATCCAACAACAAAAAGGGGCATATATAAGAAAAGAACTGTTTTGTACATATGGCTTCATAATGAAAAGCTGACTTGTATCTCAAATTCTACTATAGGAACCCATTAATTTAGATGATCAATTTATTTCAAGGTTACAGAAATAATAAAGATTATGTTTGGTTCTTAATTATTAGGGCTGTGCAAGGAGTTGATTTGAAAATTCAAAATGACAGCCATTTAATTAATTTTCTGAGCCGAAATGACTTTTCAAATTGAATAGATGATTCTCATCAAAACCTTGAAGTGATAGATCCCTTGAATTGATTCAGCTATTCAGATTGGCTTTTGAGCATGCTGAATAATTTTTGAGCATGTTTAAATGCTCTCTATTTTTTAAAAAAATAATTTGAAAAAAAAAAGCTAAAGCTTTGAATCAAATCGATTTTCTGTTGAACTGGACCAAAATAATGATAAACTATCAGTCCAGTTATGATAAGCGTTCATCTACAAGTCCTTATGTGATCTGGCCAAACAATCAGAATTTTTGTTATAGATTTCCTTTTTATCTCCTTTTCATCACTAATAACAACATTACTATATTTATCAGAAAAGAGCACCATTCATATAAAAAGGGTTGGGTTTTGATTACCTGATTATGCCTACCATTTTCAAATCAATGAATATTGCTATGAGTGGCCCCTATTATGACCCCAAAATTCAGTTTAATCTAATTTGAAAAAGAAACTGACTTGTTTCAAGTCAATTTGGAGATTTTATAATAGAATTGCATTTCTGTGATAAGCTTCATTCATCTAGGTTATTAAATATTATGACTTTGGGAAAAACAAGATGATACACTTTGTATCTTTTTTATTTTTTTAATTATTATTTTATCAAATTTGCATGCTGCTCATCTTGCTTACTTTCCATGGATTAGCAAACAAATGTTCCTTCAACATTAGTAATAGGAAACATCCAGTAGAACAGTTGAAATGAGCACCTTTGCATAGAATATTGATCCATTTTTTGTTTGTTTAATGTTGCACTAAAATGTCTGCAAGTTTCTAAAGCATGAAACTGCAGGCAGGCTTTTCCTTCCCCAGCTTGTATGTGAAGCCTGATCCATGTAAAATCCACATTATACAATAGCAGAGAGACACTTTTTACTTATTGCCTCATTTATCTTGCAATCTGGATCCAATTCATTGACTGAAATTAATGATCATCTCTTTATATACAGTATGTAGATTGAACACATTCAGAATCACAGATTCTTTATTACTCATTCTTCTAGGTTTATTATCTCTTTTTACCCTCTTCTCTAACTCTGTCCTATAAATGTTACTTCTTTCTATGAAAACAGCTTTCTTGGCACAACAGAGCTGAAGCAATTGGTAAAGTGCTTTCATACTATGAGGTGAGGCATTTTAATAAATAATTCCTAAAAGTGGTTGCTGGAGTAGTTTTTGTTATTACTTGCTGCAGAGGTAAGGACTTCATATACTTTTTAAACTGATATTTTACATTCTTTTTTATTCTTGCATCCTTGTTTTGAGAGACAGTAAATGTTTTACATACCCATTTGTTTTAAAATGATGTTCCTGTTGCACAGACCACTGCTACTTTTTTAGAAAGTTGACTGACAAAGTATATTGTTAGTGCACAAACTTTTGCAGAAACTCCTAGTAACAACTAGGAGTTTATGCAATTCTCAAAACTCTTCACACTATTTATATATAGAAAAATAGTTGATAAATTTATAAAATTGGTCCATAATTGTGGGGAAGGCAGAAACTTAGACTTAGAATAACCTTATTGATACTTTGAATGTACACTAATTGGCACACATTAAAATGAAATTTCATTGCATACAGCTCTCAAAGGATTACCACTTCGAATATACACTACGTAAACATGTCAAATCAATAAATACAAAATTATGTATATACCCACATATATTATATGACACATAGAAACAATGCAGTCTAGTTCAGATGTGTCAGTTTAGATGTACATGGTGAGAAAAATGAATCTTGTGAGTTTACCAGATGGATGGCATAGAGAACAAAGCTGTTACAGAATCTGGTAGTCCTGCTAGAAATAGTTCAAAACCTCCTCCCAAAAGGGAGCAACAATGTGGTATGTGGGAACTCTAATAACAATACCACTTATAAGCAGTATCCTGAATGACAGGAAGCAAGCTTCCTATAATCTTCTTGGTTGTCCTTATCACTCTCTGAATGGACTTTCTCTCTCAGACACTGGAGCCACCAACCAAGGAGTGATGCAGTTTGTTAAAATGCTCTCAGTGGTGCCTCTGTATAAAGTAGCCAGACAGAAGAAGATGTGCTCTCCACATCCGATGCAGGAAATTTGCACATTCCATTAAGGATGATGTATGGAGAGGCCAATTCAGATTGTTATCTGCCCCCCCCCCGATACTTAATACTGTTGACCACTTCTACAACTGTATCCTTGATATTGAGTGGGGCATAACCATGTGTTCTATCCTAGGCTTCCCCAAAAAGCACTAATCAAACTCTGTGTCCTGGCAAAACCTTTTTTTATTAAATGAATGTGAATTTATTGCATTCACATTCAGCCAACGGCCTGGCAAACAGTCTTTCAAAGGTATAATTATTAGCTCAAACATTATTTATCTTGGAAAGCTGCCTGGTAAATATTTCTACACAAAGGGCTGACATGGAAGGGCTGGGCAGAGTCTTTAGGTTACACAGACAAATTTTCACAAGACCAGAACAAACAAACAAACAAATGAATTGTTTCCTGCAAATGCCCACTTCCCTTTTGCTCCTCTTTTAATCCTTATGGGAGGGGCCATTCATCACCCACCTGTGGCCTTACTCTCATGTTGACCAAGTTCTTAATTGTTCCTTCCTTTTGGCAGCTCTGCACATGTACAGGCTGGGAACCAGTTCCAGAAGCTCCCCTGCCTCACTGCTGCCCAAGTCCGAAAGCAGCTGATGACTGCCAGCCTGCCCTGGCCCCATCTCTGCCTCTGACATAGAGCCCTCATCTGAGTCTTTGTCAGCTTCCAGGACTGGCTCAGGTTTCACTTCCCAAGTTCCCCACTGTCTGACTCCATCAGCTGCCAGCTGCCAGCTCCATCAGCCACTAGCTGTTCTATTTTGTTTTATTAACAATTAGAACCAGGTTACTTTTATTGCACCCGTCCAGCAGAGACTTCCCCTCTTCCCTATAAGCATCTTCATTGTCATCCAGAAAAGACCACCACTGCCATATCATCTGCATACTTCACAACATGATTTGTGGCAGATTTGGCACAGCACTCATGGGTCATCAAAGTGAACAGTAGCGGATTCAAGATACAGCCCTATAGGGAACCTGTACTCAAGGAGATGGAGTTCCAGCTGTTTTAGGAATTGCAGAGAGGTGGGCTGTTAGACTCCTACATGTGTTCATTTCTTGCTCTGTATCTTCCACAAATCAAATGGTATAGAAAACTATCAGCCCTTTTAGATAGTTTAGACAAGAAGTACAAACCATGGAATCTGATGCTACTTTTATTGTAAAGTTTCAGTAACAGAATATTGTAAGTCTGAAAGTCCTTCTCCCTCTTTTTACTTTCCAGAAAACAAGGGAGGGTCCTTTCTGAGATGCTTCTCATTTGTCTTTTCCTCCCATGGGATGATTTACCTTTTTCATAATAATTGTCTACATTGCAATTCTTCCTCTAGAATTGAGTTCTTCCAGTAGAGGGAACTCGAATTAACTAAAGATTACAATTAAAAAATAAGAACGCTTAAACTCAGTTTACTAAAATAGAAGGAAGCAAAGTATTTTAACATTGAACATATTGAAGTATATTTTTAAAGTGATTATTATAAAGTAAAAGAGAGGATCCTTTTGCCAATTCTCTGGCTATCCTACAACAAAATCCAGGGACATCACACTGTATATATGAGATTTATTTGCAAGTGAATTTTTGAAATTTCCTATTTTTCCCTCCATATTAACAGTTTTGATATTGAGATTACATCTAAGTCGGGAGAGGGAAAAAAGGATAGAATAGTGTACATGGTAAAGAACTAAGAACAATGGTATTTCAAGTTGTTCCTTCTTGTTATTTCTATTACTTACATTTATCAACTCCTAAATATACAAATAATGCAATAATTGTTACTTAATAAGACACCAGCATGATTTCTATCTTCATTGCAGTGTATTTAAAAGTCTATAGAACATAAATTGTGTCATGTGAAATCATCCGAGTCTTCACTCTTACATAGCTATAAAATATATTGCTCTATACAGACAGGATATGAAAGCAAAAAGGTTTCAGTAGATAGTAAAGAGAAACATAAATTACCTAAATGTGTAGCATGGAAGCATGCAGCTGAAATCACATAGAGCAGTGCACAGCAATAAATATGGCTCTACTGACCATATAGAAAATGGTGAACTTTCAATGACCTGATTGGAGGTTGTATATATTATCCATTCGGGCAGGCTTGGCTATTAGCATGTTCTAGGTTATGAATGAGATATAACCAAATAAGACTGAAAGATTTGACAAAGCAATTCATAGAAAGACAATAAAGAATATTGGTCATTTTTTTTAATAAGAAAACATAAGAAAGTAGAAGAAGATGCTGGTTCCACATAGCAAATACAAGAAGCTTTAAAACCATTGAATCACACATTACTCTGAATGGTAATGTACTTAATTATGTTTTGGCCCAGCAGGTTTTGTGCACCTAGCCTCTGAAATTTGTAAGCAGTGATATAATGTATGTCATCTTTAATAAACCATGGTTAAACAAAAAGAAAGCTTGGGATGATGTAAAAACCTAAGAGCCATGGTTGCATCTTCTGGCTGTATATCTATATAAATTGTGATGCACTTCTCCTCCCAATGACCCCCACCTGATGTAACCTCCCTATCATAAGACCCTCACTTGATACATCTACACCTGATTCTTCAGAAAAACCCATTATCAACAGAAGAATTCTGTCAGCACCCCATTCATCTTGAATCAGATTTGGCACTGCTTCAGGGAAGAAGGTAACTATGGGAATGAAAGTAAAGTGAGAAGGGAAGATAGCCACCACAACATTATTTTGCCAAAGCTCAAGGCCAAGTTGCTGGAGTTTTGAGGGGAGTGACCAGACTTGGGAGGAGTTCAGAATGGAGGTGGATTGGAGAGTGTGACTTGATGGGTCATCAACAAGGGGGTTGGATGTGAGCTTAATTTAGCAGATGAAAATGCAGGAATTCAGATTTGGGTTTTTTCTCAAATGTGCCAATAATGACTGTTTTAATAAATTCTTACTAGGAAAGTCTTTGAGTGCTGAATTGAGATGGAGAGTTTGCTTGGAACATTGACATTAACCCGAATCTCCTAAAAAAGGAAATCACAGCGGGTTTTCCTATGTGGTACAGCTGCCTGGCAACCTGAGCTCCAAAACACTCCCTACAAGCATCAGGAGCGTAAAGATTCAGGGAAGATGGAACAAGAACTGGAGACTGGTGAAGAGGCCACCAGACCCATGCAGGAGGAAATATGTGAAACACATTGTTACCCTTCAGAAGCAGAAGTGGTTGCAGCAGAGACCGCACAGGCTGAAATCTGGAGTATAGCAAAACCCAAAGAACCGATCTTTGGCAAACCCCGCCAACAGAACCAATGGTTCTTTCAGCTTTAGGAGCACAGTGGCTACCAAGAACCAGAACTGCCAATGAGTGGAGACCACCATGATCCCTGGAAGCTGGCAGAGTCCATGAATGGAGGCTTCAACCAGTGTCACAGAGTCAGTCACTAGCCAGATTATCTGAAAAGTTTGAACTACTCAGTATGGGTCCTATGGTTCAAACCTCCCCACATGCAAGTCAGCCTGGATGGGTGCTGCAACGGTTGATTTTCTACTATCCAGATCATGGAGTAACAACAATTCATAGTGGGGCATCTGCATTGGCTGATGTGAGGCTGCCCAGCCCAGGACTAGGAATCCAGCAATGAAGCCCCTCTGTCGCAGCCGCAGACTTGTCATCTGCTGCAGCAGAACAACCCCCAGGGCCAACAGACCAACAGAGCCCGGGGACCAGAGGCAGACAGGGAGGTGCTTCCAGGCTGATCCAACAAGCTCCACCAGCATTTCCAGGAATGCCACCCGCAGACCAGGTTCCTCCTGAATGCTTTTTACTCAGGACATGGGTGGATCCATTACCATTGGATGCCGGCTCAAGCACCATCACCAAATTCCCCAGTTGCAGCTGCAACCCCTGCAACCGCTGCTCCATTACAATTTCTGGTCACTTTTGATGGCACCCAGGAAAAGTGGCCTATTCCCTCAACCAGATTTGGGCTTACACCAATCCTTATTGGGCACAATGCCAATGAGACCAGGACCTGGTTCCAGCCATTTCGGTAACATAAAAGAAGGGGAAGCATCCGAATGGATCATCCAATACCATGATGAGTTGGGAGATGTGGATGAATTTGTGTGAGATCATTAGAGCACGGTTCAAAGACTGGTGAACTGGGAAGAAGCTGAAGTGGAAATTAAGGGACTAAAATAATGTGAGAGCTGGTGTGGGTATTTAGAAGAGTAGCAAGAAGACTGTGAGGTTGGCGTGAAAGGCTCTTTGTCCATTATTTTAAGGAAGCACTGGACCTAAAGCTGAGGAAGGTGTACCCGACCAAATCCAAGATTGGTACTGGGTGGTTGTGGCAATGGACTTAGATATAAATCCCCACTGCAGGACTCAAGGGAAAGCACCCAAACATCAACTGGGCAGATGTCCAATCATGAACCTCCCAGCTGAACTGAAGCCAGTCCCTGGTCCTACCATTAAATGCTATCGATGCAGCCAACTTGGTCACAGAGCCTCCAAATGGCTTGCACCCACACCCATCCCTCAGGCAAAGACACCAGCCACATCCAAGCAGAAATGAACTCTCTGTAAACTTCCTGAGAAAGGGAAGTTTGCACAACAGGCTGTGGAGGTTCCTCCTCTCCTACTTGATGGGGGCAAAACTCTGGCTCCTGAGGTAATTGACTCCAGATGGAGTGGCGATGAAGACATGATAGTAAGTGGAGCCATCTGCCTTTTCTCCATAAAGACTTGCATAAGAGTGCCCAGCACCAGACCCAGAGGGAGCTTGAAACCATAGTAGACACCAGGTGCACTGATGTCTAATTAGCCCCCAGATGGTTCAAAAATTAGGAATAAAAATCACATCCCTGAGCCATCCTATCCATTTTGAACAAGTAGACAGTTCCCTGATTGAGAGTACACCCACAACTTCGGTCACTTAATCTGTAAGGATGGAAATATGATTTGGGGTTGGGAGATAATACGATTTGGGGTTGTCACAAAAATGACAGAGTTGTTCATTCTTGGGTTGGTTGGCTAGACAAATGGGTTCCTACCATCACTTGGTAATACGGCTACCATAAAATAAGGATAGGAATAGGATCTGAACCCCCCCCCCTTCAGTTTGAAAGCAACCAGCCTTTAGGACCCAGGGGCAACAACCAAAGAGAGAAAGTGGCTTCCATGAAAGAGGCAGTCCCAGGTTTCCTGCATATACCCAAAGAATTTTAAGATTTGGCAGTGATGCTCAGTGAGGAAAAATGCAGTGTACTTCCCCCTCACCAACCTATTGCCATTGAATTCATCCACGGGGCAAAACTACCTAAACCAAAGATATACTCAATGTCCCCAAGGGAGATGGATGAACTGAGAAAATACATAGATCCCAATTTATCCAGGGGGTTCATCCAATCAGCAAATTCATGAGTCACCGCCCTGGTGTAGTTTAAAGAAAGGAAAGATGGGGTGTGTATGTGAGACTTTGTGTTGATTTTTGTGGGATAAACACAGTCTATGTACAAAACACTCATTCCCTCCCTCTAATAAAAAAAAATTACTAAGCCATTTGGCAAAAGGCAAAATATTTCCAAACTAGTTCTGGGAGAAGCCTACTATCAAGTCTGAATAAGAGAGGGATATGAATGGAAAATTGCATTCAATTGCCCACTTAGAGTTTTCAGTTCAAAGTGATGCCTTTTGGGACTTCAGGGAATCTCTATAAAGGGGTCCTAATTTACTTAGATGACATTGTCATCTTCACTGAGACTATGGAAGAGCATGTAAAGCTAGTGCAGCAAATGTAGAAAAAACTTCCCATGCCAAACTTTGTATCAAACTATCAAAATGCAAATTCCATGAAAACTCACTGGACTATCCAGACTACCGAGTATCCAATGAAGGGATTGAAATGGACCTGTCCAAAGTCAAGATGGTGCTTTATTGGCAACCCCCTCACTCCCAAAAACACCTAAAAATGTATTTTGGTTTTGCAAACTTTTACCATGAGATTATTCCCTCCTTCACTAAAATAACGTTGCTATTAACTGAGTTATTGAAAACAAAAGAGACTGACCCAAAACCAAAACCCAACCAACCACTGAGCTTAACTTTCAAATGCCAGCAAGCGTCTGAGGAGCTGAAAGAACTTTTCTCGAAAAAGCCAATCCTATTGCACCCAATCCAAATAAGCTCTTTGTGGTGCAGGTGGACACCAGTGATGTTGTTGTCGCTGCTATACTCCTACAGAAGAATTTGATGGGTCAATTGCAGCCTTGTGCCTCTGTGTTCAAAAAAATTAACAGATGCAGGTGGATTGGAGAATGTGACTTTTTTCTTATTATTTTTATTTTATATTTACAGTAATTCCATCTTTCATTTCAACAATGGGTCAACTGGGTACATATGTCTTGTGCAAACAATTATAATTAATACTTTTCTTACCAATATAACAATATTCATATTTTCTTTATAACCATCATTTCTTATATATGTTATTTTTTAATAATCTTATTTCTCCATATATTCATTGACTCCATTTAAACTTGTTTTATTTTCCAACCATCACTAAAATAAGTCCCATACCATGTAATATTCCATTTCTTCTTTTTCTTTAATTGTTAGAGTTAATCTATTCATCTCTGCACATTCAAATATTTTCTCAATTACTTTTCCCTCTGCTGGTATCACTTTTCCAATTCTGAGCAAGTACAATTCTAGCTGCTGTTAATACATGCATAATTAAATATGTTTTTTCTTTACGGTAACTTCAGGTACGTTCCCTAATAAAAATATTTCAGGTTTCAAATCTATGTATAGCTTTATCATTTTTTCCAACCATGTGTGTATTTTTGTTCAATATCTTTTAGCTTCTGCACAAGACCACCACATATGATAATATGTTCCAGGTGTTTGGTGGCACTTCCAGCATTTGGCTGATTTATCTTTAAACATCTTTGCCAGTTTTGCTGGTGCAAAGTGCCATCTATGGAACATCTTATACAAATTTTCTTTATATGCTGTCGGTATTGTTAATTTATAATACATTTCCCATAACTTTTGTCATTTATCTAATTTTATAGTATACCCAAAGCTTTTCATCCATGCTATCATCATTTCCTTTACTTGTTCTTTTTCTAATTTAATACCTATTTTAATCCAAACCCTCCACTAGTTCTCACATCCTGTACATTTTAATATTAATTCTTGCTTTCTTCCCTTGCCATATATATTTCAATACTATTTTGTTGATATCTTCAAAATATTTTTTTCCAGTTTTATTGGGATTGTTTGAAATAAATACAATATTTTTGGTAGTATATTCATCTTGATCATTTCAATTCTCCTTGTTAATGATCTGCATGTTGCCCCATTTTTCCAAGTCTATTTTAATTTGTTGTTTTAATTTATAATAATTATCTTCTTTCATTGTTCCACATTTAGCCATTAGCTGAATTCCCAGGTATTTAACTTTCTTTACTTTCTGAATTTCTAATCTCTCCATTAATTTTTTTATGTTTCTCTATCATATTTTTATCAATAACTTTTTCCTTTTGTTTATTTTCAATCCTGCCACTTTCCCATATTCCTCTATCTTATTTATTAACTTGGGTCTTGCTCCTAAAGATTCTTCTAATATAAAGACTAGATAATCTGCAAATGCTTCTAATTTGTACTCCTTTTCTTATTTCCATCCCTTTTATCACCTTATCTTTCCTAATATTTCTATTTAACACTTCTAATGTTACTACAAATAGCAATGGTGACAAGGGGCACCCTTGCCTTGTTCCCTTCTTAATATGAATTTTTTCTTTCAATTCTCCATTTACCATCCCCTTTACATATTGTTTATAATATATTGTCTTAAACATTTTAATAAACCTTTCCCCAAATTCCATTTCTTCACATTTGTGCCAGCATAAACTTCCAGTTTAAGTTATCAAAATTCAAGTTATCAAGTTATCTGCATGTCCAAGAATATCAACACCATCCATTTTTGTGGATGTGCTTCATAATATTCCAAAGTGTTCAAAATTATTCTCATATTGTCTTTTATTTGTCTCTTAAATAAAAATCCATTTTGGTCTTGATGTATAAATTGGTTTAAAAATCTCTTTAGTCTTTCTGCCATTATTGAAGAAAATATTTTATAATCTGAGTTCAGTAATTACATTGGTCTATAATTTTGAATCTGTTGTGGATTGGTATCATCTTTTGGTATAAGAGTAATGGAAGCTTCCATCCACGAGTTAGGTATTTTTGCCTCTGTCAGTAGTTCATTTGCCACTTCTAACAATATGCTGCTTAAAGAGTCCTGTAGAGTTTTATACAAGACCATCCAGTCTTAGTCCATTCCTACTGTTTTTATCTTTTGATTGCTTCTGTTAATTCTATCATTGTAATTCTTTCCTCTAGCATTGTTTTAGTTTCTTCTGGTACTTTGGGTAGTTCTGCTTTTTTAAAATATTCTTTAATTTCTCCTCCTCCCACTTGTTATTGTTCATAGAGTTCTCCATAATATTTTTGACTACTTCTTTTTTAACTTCATTTCTATAGCAAGGGTAACCTTTATCATCTGTTAATTGGGAAATCCATTTCTTTTCCTTCTTTTGGTAGGAGTTCGTAATGGAGTAGATTGGAGAGTGTGACTTGAGTATCATCAGTAAGGGGGTTGGATGTGAGTTGAATTTAGCAAGGGAAAACATGGGAATTCAGATTCTGGTTTTCCCAGATGTATCAATATGACTTCTCTGGTAAATTCTTACTTGGAAGGACTTTGTCTTTGAGTGCTGAACTGAGATAGTTTGATTGGAACGTTGACAAACTGACAATGACATCCCCTAAAGTCTGTTGAAGATGTTACCTAGCCTGGTAATGAAATATTTGGAAACCAACCTACAAGCTACACCTGAGCTACAGATATTCACAATTATTGCAAACCTATATAGGTGTGAAATGTTTAAACCTGCAAATAGCTTCACTTCCTCCATGAATGCCTCTGCAAATAAACAACCCTCAAAAACATATGCTACCAATCACCAATTAACCATCCATAAGCATGGAAACTGGTCTTCCAAAATAGATGCAAAATTCTTTGATTCATGATCACTGATGCCCACAACTGGAAAAATACTAATGCAGAGTCAAGGAACAAAAAACCCCAGCATGCCTCAATTCCATTGGACAAGATCTGACAAATACCTTAGAACATACAATCCACAGGAATGCCAACAAAATACAAATGCAAAATCATAATTAACTGCAAGAGAAATACAGTATCAATACTCCAAAACCACAAGATGACAATTCAGAACTATGGATCAGAAATCTATCTAGCAGACCTCTATCTGACAATGAAAAGACCATCCTCACAACCTCAATTTCAACCATAAAGATGCTAAACCCATTGAATTCCTTACCTATCTTGAATCCATTCTAAAAATGCATCACCTGGACCAATAAACATAAGAAGACCTCAGACAAAGAATCATCCCCAACATGCAATGCAACAGATACAATGAAACATTCAACGAAAAGGAGAAGAGAGCACTAAGACACTGAAACAAGACAAAAGTATAGTCATCTTACCAGCAAAGGCAGACTGATGGTAGTAATGGACAAACTGACTACATCAGCAAAAGCCAAAAACAACGCAAATGACACCAGCACCTACTAAATAATCCACAAAGATCTGACAAAAAAGACAAAATAAAAGACACTCTAAGAAAAATGGAAAAAGAAAAACGGCTAACACCACATCGATCACAAGACTCCTCCATACCCAGATTCTATGAACTCCTAAAAACAAGACCAGGATCTCCTTACACCCAATTGTGTGTCTACCTTAAACACCAACATTCAAACTAGCAAAAACCCTGCAGAGGAAACTTGGACATGTGGTCCATGACTCAACCCACTGAATAAACTCCCCAGAATAATTTCTCTAATGCATCAAGCACACTAAGACAAGGAAGAAATCATGGTCTCCTTAAATGTTACTGGTCTCTTCACCTCAGTTGACCTAAATCTGTCTTAACAAACCATAAAACAACTTACTCACTAAACACCAAGATCCATGACCACACAAAGCCCTTATAAACTGAAGAACTGATATTATTATGAAACTTGCTGGATCCTAATCCAAAATGAATAAGATGCAACCAATGTGAACATAAAAATAAACCATATTATAGTTTAACATGCTACAAGAGTTCTGGCTTCCTGCAGCATGCTGAATGACAAATTATTTAACCTCATTAGCATAGCATAGCCTTGTCCAGTCTAGTACAACAGACCTGCCAACCCCTGATAAAGGAAAATCTGGAGACCCATGAAAAAAAATCTGGAGATTCTATAAAAAATAGTGAGATTCACGGTCACATGAATAACTAACCAATCAGAGCGTGTTATATCCGGTGGAAAAAAAAGCAAAATGGAGGCGCACAGAGTAAAAAGAAATGTGCTGTATGTATATATGACTGTATGGTAATATCGATATTGCATGATCTGAGAAGTGGCGTCATGTCGTTTGTGTGAGAATCAGATTTATGTGCGTATAAGCCGACCCCCAAATTTTGAAAAAAAAAAAAGTGTTTTAAATTTGGCGTGAGATTGAGGAGCCTTGTTGTGAGACCGTGAGACATGACAAAAAATTGTGAGACTCACGGCAGAACCGTGAGAGTTGGCAGGGCTGGTACAAAGTTACATAAATGAAGTTTATGGAACACTTAAGGTTACCCTGCTCAGCACCTGATTATTATGTCATGATGCTACTCTAAAACTCTGCAATAGATCTTGACATGGAATTGTAGTGAAAATAACTTTCCAATTTGAATCATTTTAAATATATATATCAAATATGGAAATTCATATTTGAACTTATTCCAGACTGATAAAAAGATTTGTGTGATTTTTTTTTTTCATGGTTGAACGGGTAATCAAGGGAAGGAGGAAAGTTAAAGGCTGAACATGTTTGAAGCTACAGAAAAATGTGAAACAAACAGAAACAGATGACACAGTGCTTGTATGAAGAAGTAAAACTTTGATTTCAAGCTGAGCGGCAGTCATCACACTTAAAAATATTTCCTGTGATCTTTTTTGTTCTGAAAAGTACCCTTTTAAAGCTTATGACACTTAAAAGAGAAATCTATTTCAGCTTTGGGGACAAAGAAAAGCCACTGGATATAAGGCACATCACACATCTACCTTGAAGAAATGGACAAGGTGTAAGATGAAAGGTAACAGAAGAGGTTAAAACCAAGTGACTTTAGCTTGTGAGATATTCCCAGAAGGATAGAATCATTTGTCTGATGCTGAGAATACCTAGCTGTACTATGAAATTTCGGTTTTGGCCTCTTGCAGATAGGCAGTGAACAATGATAGGCCAAATACTGCCCAAAACATTTTTCTTTCTCTGTATGAGGAGGGAGATCTTATTTATAGGACCTAGGGAGGTTACTTTATAGGGAAGGATGACTTAACAAAGTGAAACATGTCACATGGCACCATGATTTGATTATGTATTTAAAAAAAATATTGTGGCCTTGAAGGAGGATTTGGATTGTTTTAAAATAAAACTATGTAAGTGTATTATGTGTTTTTCATGACAGAGCTTGTGTGTTTCTTCCTTTCAGAATGTATGGAAACCTTGTTATATGCTGACTACATTGCTCAAAAGGACCCCCAGGAGTTCCCCAAAATAATTTATGATGCTTGAATTTGCTTGTCCTATTTTAGTAGACAAGGTGGCAAAGGCACAATGAGTTGCCTATTGACCTCCAGTGGCTCATAAAAAGAATATGTTGTGGAAACAGTACAATGGATTTTGTGTCCACCAAAAAGAGTCAAAACTAGCTGAATCAGAGGTGGTATTCAACTGGTTCACACCTATTCGGGCGAACCAGTAGTGGTTATTTGACGTGGGTCTTAACCAACCAATGTTAGTATTATTAAGTATACTTAATATGTATTAGAAGGAAAAGATGAATTTTGCAAATGATATGCAATTATTATCTTTTTGTGGATCAGATATGAAAAAGAAATATTAATTACAGTCCATGTACATTGACAATGGTGTACAGCATTTTAGCATGAAATGCTGACAGGGTTTCTAGTTATTCATTTTTTCATTGGTTTACTGAAATCAGATATATGGAAAAAGAACAAAATGAGATGTAAATAAATCTCTTGCAAATTCCAATAAGGAACAGCCTTTGTAAGATGACTGAAGGATACAGTAAAATAATTAAACAAATCTGCTAAACAAATCATTATCTGCTAAACAAATATTCCCTCAACACTGTCCATCTATTTACAAAGTCTGCACTACTATTACTATTAATCTTCTCATCACTTCTTATCACCCATCCCCTCCCACTTGTGACTGTATGACTGTAACTTTGTCGCTTGTATCCTTATGATTTATATTGACTGTTTCCTAGTATGATTTAATTGCTTTATTGTACCCTATGCCTATTATTACCTTATGATTTTTACCTCTTGAATGTATCTTTTCTTTTATATACACTGAGGCATTTGCACCAAGACAAATTCCTTGTGTGTCCAATCACACTTGGCCGATAAAGAATTCTATAAAGAATTCTATTAGTGAGAAGATCTCCCATTTATTATGGTTTTTAAACAGATCTGATGGATCAGACCCATCTGTGCCCGATACTCAAGGCAAAAGCATCTGTGTGTGGCATTTGTCCAATCAGCAGTAAAACGGGTACCAGCAAGAACCAAATAAAGCTACAGGAGATCATTGACCCAAAAGTCAACTGATATCCACGAAGCCTTTTGGTTTAAAGACATTCAATGAGCAGGAGATTTTCTCCACATGGCTTTGTCATAACATAGCATGTCTGTTTGTAAAATAAACACATCAGTTTCAAAAAAAAAAAAAGTCCCAAGAAAAAAAACTGTAGAATTGTGACCAGTTCTTATAGCATACAATTATCAGCCTAAAAGCTCTGCTTTTCTTCAACAACTGAAAGAAGACATAACTTTCCCTAGTTACTTTTACAAGCCCACAGAGCAGTTATCTGCTCAGTCAATATTAAGTGTATCAATAGTTCGATCAGTATTAATTGGGTAAAATTATAACCACATTTAACATTTTAATTAAATTCCCCAGCCTTGTATGACAGACCTGTGAGTAGGAGATTTAGAATTTATGGTCAGATAACTCATTTTATATCTGTTGATTTGGTTTAAAAGACTTTTATCTCATTGTAGAGACAGGTTGCAGTGATGATATGTTGATGTTCACTATGATCTAGATGGTCCAATTCAAAGAAAGAATACATAAATAATTCCTCTGAAATTTTGAAGAGAGGGGGATTTTGAAGAGAAAATCTTTTAAAATGATGAGTCCAGGAAAGCAGGAACAACAGGAGATATTTATGCATCATGTGCTTGTTAACATTGCAAAAGGCCCCGTTGTTCTATCCAAAAGAAGAAAGAAACCAGTATGTTTTTGTTGCCTATTTGGAAGTCAAAACAGTTCCTGTCATAAAAAGAAGAAGAATATGGTAATTGTAAGTAAATCAAATTGATAGCAGGGCAATCTGAGAAGGCCTGTTATTTATTCCCTTAAAATAAAGCAGTATTCCATCCCTTCCTTTTCCAATGAATAAAAACGTTTAGGAACTCTGCTAAGTCCAGACATTGCTTGAAATCGAAAACATAATAGCAAATTCTAATATTCATTTCTTCAACCTTAATTGACTTCAAACTGATCTAAGTTGAAAAGATGTAAAAAAAAATGGTATATTAAGTTTGGGAAATTATGAAGAAATGCATATCCTGTTTTCCTAGGGGCAGATAATTCAACAAATATTACAATCTAAAACTTTGCACAATGTTTATTCATTGATTGTAAATAAATTTTCCATTATATATTTGTCTTATGATAGTCAATTAAGATTTGTTAAGCTCAATTTGCTTCTAATCTTAAATCAGGAATAGGGAATTATTTTTGTCAAAATTTTTGAAAGCATTTAAAAATGATTTTGGTTTTGTTACCCAACTCAGACTGAATTTGGCATTTTTTGGTCTACCTATTGCAGTGGTGGCTAACCTTTTTGGGCTCCTGTGCAAAAAATTACACACATATTAGCATTTGCTCACTAACGTGCCAGCACCCAGAATACAATGCGTGCTCCTCCACACCTCCTGCACATGCACATGATGCCCCCCGCCACCTCCCTTACCTGAACTGCACCTCATGGTTGATTTTTCAGCTGGTTTGAGGCTTTTTTCCGACCTCCCAGAGGCTTGGAAAAAGCCTATGCAAGGCTTTTCAGGATGAATAAGATGTCTGTTTTGTCAGTTCCGGTATTATAGGAAGTGACAAAATGGGCCTATTCAACCTGAAAAGTCTTGCAGAGGCTTTTTCCAAGCCTCTGGGAGGCCAAAAAAGGCCTGAAACCAGCTGAAAAAAATCAGCTGTGAGGCACGGATGTGGGCAGTGAGGTAAGTTTGCCTGTGGCTCACGTGCTGGCACAAATGGCTCTTCATGCTATTTGTGGCATATGTGCCATATGCTCACCATCACAGACTTATTGGGTCCTCTCCAAGGATCTGAGATAAGCACATGTGGATTTTACCCCTATTGTTACAAGATTAAGCTGTTCTGAACTAAGCTGCCTTTTTCAATTGACTGATGGTGAATTTGTTAATGCCAATAGTGTTCCTGTTTTTTTTTGAGATTGCTTTCAAGGCATATATTATCATTGGGACTACCTTTACATGCTTTTGCCACAGTTCTATTTCTATTTGCAGGTATTTTATTATTTTCTCCAGTTCTTTCTCTTCTATCTTGCTGCCTCCAGGTAATGCCACATCAGTATTCAAATCAGTATTCAATAAGTCTTTCTTATTGACAATTGTTAAGTCTAGGATGTTATGTGGCAGGTGCCTGTCTGCTTGAATTTTAAATCCCAAAGCAATTTAATTTCTTAATTTTCTATGACTTTCTCTATTTAATGATCCCACCAGTTCTTGCTTGCAAACAAATGATACTTCTTGCATATCTTCCAATGTACTATTGTTGCTACTTTGCTATGCTGTTGCTTGTACTCAGTCTGGGTGATCTTCTAGCATCAGGTAACCAAGTGATTTCTTTAGTTTTGCAAAGAACCTGAAGAAATAGCATTTGCTATCTGTTTTCCTCTCAATTTTAGCATTGTATGCATTTGTTCTTAAGGCTTGGTCTTATGCAGTTAGAGTTAGCCCCTTTGTCTCTTTCTTCAATATTCTTCTTCTTAATCATTACCAGGCTCTATTATCTGTTTTACCTATTATTTTTTTAATGTACTGGCAACATTATGCTTTGTCTTACTATGTTTCTTTTTTCTTCTTCATTTGATCTTTCTTGTAGGCCAGTTTGGTTTCTCCAGTACTCAGTATGCCTTCTTGGTATACTAGCTTGATGTATCTTCTTCACTGTCTTTCAGATATTTTTCCAATGTCTTTTTTTTCTTCTTCAACCATGTGATGTAATTGCAGCATTCCAGGTCCACCTATTTTCCTTTGTAGAGTCTGTCAATGTCACTTTGAGGATAAAAAGCATGATTCATTGTCATTATTTTTCCAGACTTCGTATTCATTGCTTTTAATTCTGCTTGAGTCCAATCCACTATTCCAGCTGTGTATCTAATAACTGGAATTGCCCAGGTGTTGATTGCATTGATGATATTTTCTCCATTGAGTTTAAAACTAAGAGTCCTGATGAAGATGATCATACAAATACTTTCAAGATGACACATCAAGCACTGAAGTTTCAGCTTGAAAGTATTTGTATGGTCATCTTCATCAGGACTCTTGGTTTAATTTCCATAGAGCATTTTGATTCCTTCAGTTTTCACTAGTTTTCCTTACTTGATGGTGAATGTGGCACATTTGTGCACTCCAAACTCCATTGCTGTATCTTGGCTATAAATATGGACAATGTTGAACAGTGACTCTATTTCAAAGGGTGTTTTTCATGCAGCTTCAGATGGTCCATATAAAGGACATGAGATAGCCTGGGAGATGTTTCTGATGTTTGATAAACATGGCCTGAGTTATTCAGTATTGTTGACAGAAGAATCAATGAATGACACACGATAAATTTTATATATAAACAAACAACAAATAAGTAAATAGGCTTAGTATTTCTTATTTATTTTCTGTCTTCTTGTATAACATTGTTTTCCCTCAAAGGGAATAGCATCTTAAGTACATTTTTATATTTATTTGCAAGCATGTAAACACCTGAAAAGTGCAATTCATGAAAATCTTCCATTAATCTGATGGAAGCATTACCTCTCCCTCTCTCCTTCTTCTATCTCTCCTTCCCTCTCCTATCTCTCTCTCTCTCTCTCCCTCCCTACCTACCTACCTATCTATCTGTCATTTTCCTGGGGCATTCTGAATTTTTTTTCAAGATCTAGAGTATTTTCCAAAACTATTCATTCAATTAAAAATTGTTGGCCATGCTAACCCAATTATGATGTGAAAAAAACTCATAAGTGTAAGGAACGTGGTCCAAATTTCATAACTAAGCTATAATGCAAAAATTGGAAAATAAGATAATGAGAGCAAGAAGACTTTTAGTATAATTGATCTTTATATTGCATAAATTTCAATTCAATTCAAATAGATAAGAAATCTAGACTTCTTTAATATATTGGAAACACAAATGTACATTTTTTGGAAAAAAAGTGCAATTTTTAAAATTGTATCTTTTACACTTAGCCCTTTCAGTGTTTTGAAATATTTATTTTCAATTTAATTTAACAATTCCATTCATAACTAGGATATTTCATAAGTTATAAAGCTGACCCATTCAAGATTGCTGTCCAAAAAGAAAAGAAAATATATATCAATCTTACTTTGTGTACAGTAAATAAACACCTAAGGAAAGGAATCATATGCAATGTTTCCACACACATCATTCTCTTAGATCCTTATTTCATATTTGCTACCACTACTTTCTCCTTTATAGAAAATATCAAGATATTAATCAAGCATATCATCCAAGCAAAAATGCATTTTGTGACCAATGTTTTCTAATAATTTGGGACAAAATTGTAAATGTGCTAACAGACAGTGAGGGATTGGTTTATGAATTCATGGCTAAGCTCAGTTATGGAGATGATTAACACTGGAATGTTTAAGTGTCCTATCTCATCATTTAAATTTAACTCTAATTTGCAGATATCTGAGAGAGGCAATACACTCACAATTTATATTCTATGATGAGCAATTGGTCTATCTTGTCTTCAATCTATTGTTTGTGCTGGGTTGCTGAAATTTAAAGTATTTTTATTTGACCACAATAAATAAGTATCATTTTAGTTTTATTAACTCTTTAAGATAAGCTTTGTATGAAACTATGTTTGAAATATTCAACTTTATCTCCTTTTAGAATTAAATCTTTCAATTTATTTGGTCATCCACTGGATTTTTATATAGCCACAAGGTAACAAGATGCAGCAGTGAACACTGGTTTTCTAACTTGTCATTTGTTTACCTTAATGTACATTCTGTTCTACTACAATGATAATTATCTGGGATCATCTCAAGTGCATAGTGCCATTTTCTTAAAGGTATATAAGAACACTTCAAAGTTTGTATTGCAGAAAATAAATTACAAACAACTTGCCTCCTAAGATATGAAAGTTTTTCCCATTGGCCACTGAACCCTCTGAGATTATGGATTTTATGCTTCAGTTAAGAACAGGGAAAGTTTTTGATTGTTTTTAATCCCTCTGAATTAAAACAAAAATAGTAATACCTGTCAGTATTAGAGGGTAGACCAGACTAAGAAACTAATGCCATATAGGTGTAAAAGTAGTTTTATTAAATAGCAATAGTTACAGAATCTGTAAGTCTGAATATGTTTCTCTCCTTTTATCTTTCTTTGAATTAGGGAGAGACCTGTCTGAGATTTTCTCAAATTACTCTTTTGCAATGAATTTAAGCTGTGCTTGTTTGATAATTTCCTTAGTAACAAATCTTCAAGTCCATTCTTTATGCTTTCTGCACTACATGTTCTGACTAAGTTGTTTACAACATGTTTCTTTAAAAAAATCAGAGGATGATCCCATCAATGGCAGATTTATAAGATCAAATAATATTTATTTATTTGTTTAGTCAAATGCTTACAACATGATAGAAATAAGAATAACCATAAATTTAAATACAAGAAATAGGAGCTAATAATTGGGGCAATAGGACAGGAATGGTAGGCATGATTGTACGCTTATGCATGCCCTTACAGATTTCTTAGAAATGGTGTGAAGTCAGTGGAGGTTAGTTTGAAGGTGAAGGAGTAAGGCTTTGAGCAGGTGATAACAGAATCACATAGTGAGTTCCAGACGTTGACCATATTGTTGCTGAAACCATACTTCCTGCAATCAAGTTTGGAATGGTTTACATTAAATTTATATCTATTGTGTGCTCTTGTGTTGTTGTGGTTAAAGCTGAAATATTCATTAACTGGCAAGACATTGTAACATATGATTTTATGTACTATGCTTAAGTCCAATCTTAAGCCCCTGTCACACTGCACCAACAGATGCAAAGAGGATGTAAAACGGACAAAAAAGCTTGCCATCCGTTGGTTAACGCGATGTACTTCACTGCTCCGTTTTGCTTCCTCTCTATCCGTTCCAGCATCCGTTTATTGACGTTTCATTGCCGCTCAGAAAGGTTTGAGCTGCTCAAAACTTTTGCACAGAAAATTGTATCCAATTCATGTCCGTTCTGCATCACCGCTACGCATTTCCGTTTACGGCATCCGCTATATCGGCTAAGGCACCATCCGGCATCCTGCGCAATCGCATCCGCTCGGACGCAGGGAGGAAGCGGAACGGATGTTGTGGAACAGATTGGCCAGAATGGATGCCTAGCCGGATGCAGCACGGAAACAAAGCGTTTTAAAATGGAAAAAACATTTCGCAGAAGGGAACCTATCTTTGGATATTAAGGAACGTCTACAGGATGCCTAGAGGAGGCCTAGAGGAGCCTAGAGGATGCCAAAGGACACCTATTACTGGCCTATAAAAAAGGGGAGCAACACATCTGGATCTCACTTTGCAGAACAGCAGCCCTGCGGTGCGGACTCCCGCAGCCTTCATCTGCACTCCTTCCTCTTCCACAGCATCCAGTCATGTCCACCGTGGAATCATAACACAGTCCTTTTGGCAGCCACATCCTTTCTGCACAGTGCGAAGCCATCTACAGGTTCTTGTGACTCTACTACTGGGAAGAAAAAGGGGCGGCCAAGAAGCGGGCCTCTGGGTACGAAGATGGTTCGTTCCAGAAGAGCAGGAGGATGGACTGTACAAAAAGCTGAGGTGGAGCTCAGGAGCGGAAGGACACTTCGGGGATTCCAGAAACTTCATGAGGATGCCTCCAAGCCATGTTTGATGAACTTGTGGCAGCGGCTGGACACCCAGGTGTGACCAAGCAAACACCAACTTCCGGTCCCAGCTGGAACCTGGGCTCAGGTGGCACTCACTCTGCCGCCAACCGGGCCTCAGGGACCACCTACAGAGCATTGCAGTACGGCTGGAGGGGTGCCCACCCAACACCATCAGGCATTGTGGTTAGAGTGGAAGCAGGCCATCATCCGAAGATTACAGGAGGAGCTCCTCCAGTGCCCCTCCACTGAAGAAGGTGGAAAGAAAGTTGCAGAGCAGTGGTATCAGACGTGGAACTTCCCCCACACCGTTGGAGCCATAGATGGGAAGCACGTGGCTTGCAAAGCTCCAGCCAAGTCTGGGGTCCACTTATTTCAGTTACAAGGGGCTTCTTCAGCATCATCCTCTTCGCCATGGTCCAATTTCTGACTTACAAGTTCATGTACATCGATGCTTCAGGCAACGGCTGCATCTTCAGAATGCCCATGTATGACAACACCAGTCACTCAAGGAGGAGCTGGAACGCAACCTCATCGTGGCTTCCAGATCCAGAACCCCTGGCGCAACGACACACAAGATGTGCCCTACTTCATGCGTGGGGGATGACGCCTTCTCCCTCACAACCATCTCATGAAGGCTCTACACTTCCAGACTTCCTCACCGTTGAAGGAGAGGGATCTTCAACTACAGGCTGTCCAGGGCAAGGCGGGTTTGGTGGAGACGCCTTTGCATCCTGCCAACAGGTTCCAGGTACTTCTCACCACCATTGCAGCCATCGCCCAGAGACCGTGAGGAGGATCATGGAAGCTTGCTGCATCTGCACAATCGCATGCACACCGCACCGGTCTTGCAGAACAGGCTCAGTGGACCTTCCAAACAAGGCCAATGGGGGACATGGAAGCCTGGGGGGAATGGAGGCAAAGGCAAAACCTGATAAACACTGAGGATGTTGCAAGGCCCCCACAGATCCTCAACGTAAGGAAGAAGCAGCGCAACCTCCTGAAACACTGGTTTTGGCAACTTCCCGCGGGAGCAGTTGGAGTTGGCAAGACAGGATTGATAGATTGGCTTAATGGATGCTTCCTTGAGCGCTGGTTTCATCACACTATGAGATTGTGCCAATGTAAGTGAGTGGCCCGACAATGAACAGGGCATTTTAATAAAGAGTTGCGGTTTATGTTGAAATGTTGGATCAATGATTACCATTGTTAATTGAGAATAAAGGGCCAATTAGGTGTGGCACCTGGAGGTATTATGCGCGGCAGATAAAGTGTGGCAGAGTCTCCTTTCTGCGGGGTGGGTGGACCATTTTACAGTCCCACTTATGGCTTGCACTGGAAGGTTTATCTATTTCCCACAGCTGATACCGATCCCAAACGGAGTATCCCTGCCCATTCACTAGCTATCTCAACCCATCCCTACTGCTATCTCAACCTTTATCGCACAAGCATGCAAGGATAAACCATTTCTAAAAAAAGTTTTCAGCGAAGACTTTTATTAAAAAAGAAATGAGCAAGTGTGTGAATCAAAAAATACACTTTTATTAACAACAAGCTATAAGACAAAAATGAGGTCTCTGGCAACTCCTCTTGGTCGCTTCAGTCTCAGGGTGAAGGGTGCAGGCTGTGGACGCGTGGCTGGTGCTGGAGTGCTTGTCCTCAGTTCCTCCAGAAGTAGAAGCAGCAGAAGCCCCAGCCCCAGAAGAGCGAGCCCGTGCTGCCAGAAGCCCCAGCAGAACCAGAGTAGGGCCAGGGGGTGGATGTTAGCCCTGTCCCTCTTGCAAGGCTGGCAGCAGATGGCTGAGGCTTGCTGTGCTTTCAGCATGGTTGTGGGGTTGCTGGCTGGCAGGAGGCTGGCAGGGAACCAAGGCTGGCAGGAGGCTGGCAGGGGCACGCACCAAGGCTGGCAGGAAGGCTGGCAGGCAGGCACAGCCACCAAAGCTGGCAGGCAGGCTGGCACCAAGGCTGGCAGGAAGGCTGGCAGGCAGGCAGGCTGGCAGGAAGGCTGGCAGGCAGGCAGGCACCAGGCTGCAGGAAGGCTGGCAGGGAGGCAGGCACCAAGGCTGGCAGGCAGACTGGCTGGCAGCAAGGCTGGCAGGCAGGCAGACAGCAAGGCTGGCAGGGAGGCTGGCAGCAAGGCTGGCAGGCAGACATACAGGCAGGGTCCGGCAAGGCAGTCGAGTGTGTCTGGAAGTAGGTCTTTCCTCTGAATGGTGACCTGCTTCCAGCTGCCTTCCGTTATATCCGCGGGGCTGACGCAATGCATCCTCCCGCATGCGCAATTAATGCTCAGCATCCACTGTGCATCCGCAGTGCATCCGCTGTGCATCCGCTGTGCATCCGCTGTTGCATCCGCTGTGCATCCGCTTCATCCGCTGTGCATCCGTTCTGCATCCGCAGTATCTGTTCCGCATCCGCTTTGGCTGAGTCCCCCGGAGCCTAGTGGATGTACCATCCACTCCCATCCGCTTCCATCCGCTGTGCTTCCGTTCTGCATCCGCTTTCCATCCGCCCTGCGTCCTGCCCCGTCCGTGTTATCCGCTCCGGTTATGCAAATTTTTGCCCCTTCTGAGAGCGGATAACAACAGATGGAACATTTTGCTCGTCCATTGTGTCCATTTTGCATCCGTTGGGCAGTGTGACAGGGCCTTTAGCTGGAGTAGTTCAAGGCTGTCTAAGCCTTGAATCTCAAGTCTGGTGGTGTCGGGTATTCTGTTACTATTAGCAAGTTGAATACCAGACATATCCCGAGGAAATTAAGGAAGAAGTTGAAACAAAATGACTGAGGGGCAGATAGGCTTAGAAAAACATAGAATTTTACTTGATTGATTTATTATTCCTGATTTAGATTCTTTATGGTAACATCTCTCTGAAAATAGATATAGTTCCAGGATTGAAGGAAAATGTCATCACCGAACAGGTAGTAATATTGGTTGAATCCCACCCCTGATTAAGATGGATGTATTTGCTATAACAGCAAAAACCATACATAGAAATGGGCACAAAGCCCATTCTACCATTCTTTTGGTAGAGAGGAGGGCTATTATATGTCCACAGCTATCAAATTATTGAATCCATGTGCCTATGGAGTACAACCATACTATTTTTCCAACCTTATTCCTCTTGAGCATATGCAGTCCTTTGAATTTGTACTTCAGATTCTCAATTGTGCTTCTCAACCTTCCATACTATTTTAAGCAATATGTTATGAGGAATATCAATCTGTTGAGAGCCATAATTTTGCTTATTGGAAAGCACATGAATTAGTTTTTAAAGTTCCTCAACTGATTACTGCTTGATTTCATGCAGTGTCCGTTGCTGAAACACTTCTGTATTTGGTCAGATTACAATAGCAAGGAAAATGGAAACCAAAATGGCAAATGATGTAGAATTAACAATGACTGACCAGAAAGCAATTGTGGGATAGAGTGACTTTAGGTTTCAAAAGATTATACAAGTAGTCCTTGTTTAGCTGTGGCTATTGGAACCAGAAATTCTTGTTGCTTTTTTTCTCCAAAAAATTTTATTGTTTCATTATATAATAAAAATATTTAAAATATTAGAAAAAATGAGATAAAGGAAGAGAAAAGTGAAATGAGAGAGAGAAAAAATAATGACTGCCAACTTTTTTTGGAGCAGTATAATGAAAAATGAAACACAAAATATTTTAATCATAAAAACCTAAAATCAAAATTTCATGTTTTTCAATTTCAAGCAAAAAAGTTCAGAAGTTGTTTCCAAGTAAAAACAAAACTAGATAAATTATTATTTAATCAAGGCAGTCATCTTTGCTAACTCCATCACTTTTAACATCATTTTTTGTAAAGTGATGTGGTTGTGTAATATGACATCACATGAATATGCCAACTTACAAAGCAAATTTACATGTTCCAGATAGCATCATTAGACAAATCCTGCATTTTCAGCAGCCATAGTCATGGATTCTATTTGCAATCTCTTGTCAGTTTTCTGATTGTTGGAACTGGTTATGGAGATTGCAAATCATAATAATCATGTGACAATATGAAACTGCAACTGTTGTCATTGCAAACTGGTTGCCAAGCACTTGAAAGACAATCATGTGAGTGAGAGCATGTTGTAATGGCTGCAATCAGAGATGATCATAAGTCTACCTTATTGAGTGTCATTACAACCTTTCAATGATCACTGAAAAAGGGACAATCTGTTCAATGAGGACAATCTGTAGAATGATAACTAAATATAGTATTCCTGGTCTCAGTGAATGTTAGGATAAATAAAATTAACTCTTTGTAACAGAGCTGTTTGGCTGTGGAATAATAAGCTAGAGAGGTGATAAACTTCCCTTCACTTCCCCTTTAGCTGAAGCAGAGACTAAAAAGCCATCTGTCTAGAATGCTTTAATTTAGATTCTTGTACAGAGCAGTAGATTAACTTCAATGCATGGAATGGCTTTTTCAGTCCGATGATTCTATATCTACAGTATACTACAATATACTGTATGGAGCATCAGACTTTGCATTCTTCCTCTTTTCTTCTTTACTTCCTCTTTTACCATTTCAGGTGTTGAGAAAGATACAAAGTTTTGGTTCTTGCATTTCTGGTGGCCACAATTATTATAATTTGATACTTTTGTACCATGTATTTGATGTTGTGTATCCATCTTCTTCTGGATCAGCGTTGTGTTCTTTAGCCTTCTTCTCTTTTTATATATGCTTTGTAATGTATGTGTAGAATCTCAAACTATGTATTACAGTAAGAAAAAGAAAAAAAGAAAAGAAAATTGATTAACTAAATAAAACCTACATAAAACAAAATGTACACCTCTAAAAGCAAGAGCATTGATAACACCATACAAAAAATGACAAATGATTCAATCACTTTACTCATTAAATGGTAAGTGGATATCAGATTGAAACCTTGAAAGGTTCCAGTAACAGTTGTAAAAACCAGATGTTTGTTCTAAAATCATTCTACCACAACAATGAACATTTGCAGATAAAATTAATGAAGGGGAAAACTCATAAATGTGTCAGAAGTAGATAATAATTATTTCCGATACAAGCAGCTGTTTTCTATTGGAGTATCAATTAATATTCATGACAAGAAGGATCTCTTTACAGAAGTC
This sequence comes from Laticauda laticaudata, assembly GCA_004320025.1. Classification (NCBI taxonomy): domain Eukaryota; kingdom Metazoa; phylum Chordata; class Lepidosauria; order Squamata; family Elapidae; genus Laticauda; species Laticauda laticaudata. The sequence goes on along the minus strand of BHFT01030362.1, from coordinate 13,810 downwards.
AGCACCATACTAGTCATTATCAGAAAGAATCTCCAATGGAGAACTCTTCTAAATATAAGGCACCTCAGAAAGACCAACAATATGAATAATGTTATAACTGTAGAATGGCCAGTGAAGATGATTTCACACTCTTAAAATAACTATTGCTGCAATAAAAATTAATTCTTCATATTTAGAGATAATTTTCCATTGTACAGAACTTTATGAGGCTATTTCAAATTTAGCTGTTCCACAGAGAAGTAATTTCATTGTCATAAATTTCAGAAATTGCTTCACAGATTTGAAGAAAATTATTTTATGTATTTAGAATACATTCTGACATAGTGGTTAGATCTTATAAATTGGGCCTAGATGAAAGCTACTGCTTTATACTAAAGAATAGTTTTCTGAATTAAATCTTAAAAATTAAATAGAGTTAGAAATAAAATCTGATAGATACAGATAGACTAGTCAAATACATAACTCTTTAAGTAAGGTAATAGATTTCAACATATATTAAATATATCTTTGATAGGATGGTATTATCAGAATTTTAATAATTTAGTAATAAGAATATAATCCTCACTTTTTTTCTTGACCCTCCCATTTCTCTCCTTCCTCCTATTCATTCATCCTCATATCAAAATCAACCCAAACAATACTGTCAAATAGTCTTCATCCTTGAATTGTTTTTGATGTAACATTTACCAGTGCAGTGAGCATCAATAAGAAAAGAGAAAAATGGAGTTATATTTTACTATCTTGAAATGTATTTTATAAAAGAATATTTGTGTATTGTTTACATGTGGTTTACATTTCCATGTGAACCATTTGAACTGTGGTATTGTAGAAGACTCCTAGAATACCACTAACAGCCAAGAAACAGATATAGTACAGAATAAATCTATCTAGATTTCTAACTTGAGACACCACAAATAATCAGACACAATCCTACTTCAGATACATTATGACCAGGGGTGGGATGCAAATATTTTTAATATCGGTTCTGTGGGCATAGCTAGATGGGAGTGGCTAGGTGGGCATTCCCCATGTGACTGGGTGACTGTGGCTTCTTTTTTTGCAGCAACCACCCCCCCCCCCNTCTTTTTTTGCAGCAACCCCCCCCCCCCCATTCCGTTTTGGGTTTTTTTGCCTCCTGGGCCTCAGGGAAGCCTCCTGGGTGAAGCAGTAAGACAGCAAGTGGGATCCTGGCACAGCTGATTGTCAAAATAGCTGATCATCGAGAGGAAAAAAAAAAGAAATACTGGTTCATCTGAACAGGTAGCTACTGGGTTTTTTTACTACCGGTTTGGCCACATAGTAGCATTTTTACTATTGGTTTGCCCAAACTGGGCTGAACTGGTAGAATACCATCACTGATTATAACTTAGCTTTCTCAAAAAAGAACTAATACTGAAAATTTTGGAAGAAAAAGAGAAAAGGATAACCAGCAGCAACATGGATAGGCTCAATTACAGTGGCAATAAGTATACTATTGGGAGACTTGCAAGAAGAGATTTGGTATGGATTGTCATGGAGAAAATCTGCTGGTCACTTAAAACAACTTGTTGGCACATAATAAATTGTGACTAGTAATACACTATAGAAAGAGGATCACTTAAGACACTATAGAAAGAAGATCACTTAAGAGGATCATTTAAAAATTGTTCAGCACTTTGGATTTGAAGGAAAAACTTTGAATAGTTTGGGGCATTCAGGGGTACTGACAATTTCATAAATTAGCTGTACCTTTTTTTTGGAATTGCCTATGTATATTTTCCTGGGACCAAGAGCTACTTTGTGATCTCATGATGGTCCCATTGCATGTTGGTCCCATTAGATTTGTAATCTACTGATTTGGTTAAAAAAATGAAAGATATTAAGATTCAATGGGGGTCAACCTCATTAAAATTTTTCAGCACTTTTCATTTGTCAAAAATGCATATCGGTTTGGGTTCTGGTGACTAGAAACATAGGCAGAAATTTATTGCTGGGAATTGCATATGAAGAATATTTTTGGACCATGGCAAAATAATCCTATTCACAATTCAGCATTCACAATGTTGAAAAAGCACAATACAATCTAAAACCATCTCTATCTATTGGACTTGATGGAATATGTGCCTACTTCTTTAAAAAGCTATCCACTGCCATAGCTGAACCTCTAACATAATCTTTGAAAAATCTTTCAGGACCAGTTCTTGCCAAAACTATTGGTCACAAGCCACAGTCATCCCCATCTCCAAAAAGGGAGACTCCAGCCTAGTTGAAAATTACAGACCAATCTCTTTTATGCTGAGTCACCTGAAAAGTCATGGAATCAATTATTAACCAATCCATTATCCTCCACTTAGAGACAAACAATCTACTCTCTAATAAACAATTTGGTTTCAGGAAAAAACTATCATGTAATCTGCAACTCTTACACTGCAAAAACATATGGACTAACACAACTCGATCAGGGCAAAGCAATAGACATAACCTACATAGACTTCTGTAAAGCCTTTGATTCAGTGGTACATGACAAACTACTCCTAAAACTAAAACCTTATGGTATCTCTGGACACCTGCATAACTGGACAGAAGCATTCCTGTCAAACAGACAAAAAATGGTCAAAATTCTGAACCTGTCAACAGTGGGGTCCCCCAAGGCAGTGTTTTAGGACCAACTCTCTTCATACTCTACATAAATGACCTTTGTGATCATATCAAGAGCAACTGCGTTCTCTTTGCTGATGATGTAAAGCTACTCAAAACCACAGACAATACTGCTACCCTTCAAAAAGACCTTAACTATGTATCAGAATGGTCAAACCAATGGCAACTTCAAATCTCAACAAATAAATGCTCTGTCCTACATATTGGCAAAAAAAATCAGAAAATAAAATACAGGCTGAATAGTCAGGACCTTGTTAATGATCCAAATTCTGTCAAGGATCTTGGAGTACTCATCTCAAATGACCTAAGTGCTAGAGCCCACTGTAACTCATAGCCAAAAAGTAGTTAAGAGTTGTTAACCTAATCTTACGTAGCTTTTTCTCTGGTAATATTACCCTAATAACTACAGCATACAAACATTTGCTAGACCAATAGTCGAATACAGCTCATCAATCTGGAACCCACATTACATATCTGATATTAACACAGGTGAGAAAGTCCAGAAATATTTCACAGGAAAAGTTCTCCACTCCTCTACTCATTGCAGAATACCTTATGCCACTAGACTCGAAATTCTAGATCTAGAAAAACTAGAACTATGCCACCTTTGGTCTGATCTAAGTATAGTACATAAAATCATACATTGTAATGTCCTACAAGTCAATGAATACTTCAGCTTCAACCATAACAACACAAGAGCAAAACAATATATACAAACTCAAGGTTAATCTCACCAAACTTGATTGTAGGAAATATGACTTCAGTAACAGAGTGATCAATGTCTGGAATACTCTGCCTGATTCTGTGGTTTCTTCCTCAAATTCCAAAAACTTTAACCTTAGACTGTCTAAATAGTAGACTTTGTACTATTGACCTCACCCCTTTCCTAAAAAGTCTGTAGGGAATGTGCATCAGTGCACCAATGTGCTCTGTCCCTGTCCTATTGTTTCTTTTATTTTTTTTATTTTTCTTATATGTATCCATGTATTCATAACTATGTTTTTACCTATACCTATTATCTTGTGAGCAATTGACAAAAATAAATAAAATAAATTATATCCATAACTCAGAATCCTCTCTATAGCCACATTTTTCTCTATTTTTCTCTCATATTTTTAATACATTACATAAATAAAATAATGCTTGGATTTACAACCCATAGATTTACAGTGGTTTTAAGTTTTATCAGTTTTACTACATAATATTTTCATATGCTTTAGATAAGATGTCTCTATAGGAAAACTTTCTTGTTCCCTCTGATTACTATGTAAAGTGCCAAAGATAACTGTAAAAGGGACAAACCACAGTATAAAAACCTAACTTATATGGGCACCTTGAATGTATGGTGGCTGATATTGCTATCTGAGGAGTGACAGGCAGAGAGGGAAAAAGACATAGTTAAAAAATAAACTGTATATCTGGTGAGGAATAGCCACAATTAAACATTCCTGTTATTATTTGCTATAAATTTTATATACACAAATACAATATATGTGTTAGGATTGTGTGTGTGTGTGTGTGTGTGTGTGTGTGTGAAAGCTAAATATAAATCATAATATTGATTTTATGTTTCTGCGTCCTAACTTTTAAAACACACACAAACACATATGGAAATAACCATAGAATGGTATGAGCTAAAGTGAAGTTAGAATATAGAAAAAGCATTTGAAAATGATAAAGATGTCATGAAAAACAAAAAATAAAAATTGATAAACTATTAGAGGAAAAAACAGATTTTGAGATTAAACTATCAAATCACTTTAAATTGCAAGATTTGGAAGAGATGAACATTACAGATCAAAATAAACATACAGTCAAAAACATCCTTGAATCTGCTACATCTATAGTATCACTGGAAAAACACTAGGTACAGGAAAAAAAATCTGATGAAACTATTGATTTAATGAAAAACAAAGGACAATGAAGAATACCGGAAGTTTCACTAATAAACTGGAGGATGTTGAACTTTGCAAATGTATCCAAGAAGAACTGCATCAGTTTAATGTGAACTTGTGAAAAAGTGAATTGAAAAAAACAAAGGGATTAAAGAGAAAAAAATGCAAGCTTATAAATACAAGAAAGAAGATTATTTCATTATAATGTGAAGATGGCTCTGTGTAGAACAAAACAGGAAATGTCAGAAATAATTGGAAAATTTTATTCAGAGTTTAAAAAGATCAAGATCACTCAAAAGTAGCAACACCCACAAAAAAGGAAATGCCAGATATCCTAATGGAGGAAGTATTAAGTGCCATAAAATCAATTACAAATGGAAACGCTTCAGGAAATGACTGTGTCACAGTTGAACTGAAGAAAGCTGATGGTCACAGTTTACAAAGATACTGATGAAAACTGTACTTGAGATGCCTCAGAGAAGAAAAAATACCCGATGCACGGAAAAATACTGAAGTGATTCTTATACACAAGAAAGCAGCCCAAGATGATTTAAAGAACAATTTCCCAATAAGCCTTCTGTCTGATTTTTACCAAGATAATAGCAAAAAGTATATTGAGAACATTAAATAATGCAGAGCCAAAGGAGCAGGCAGGGTTCAGAAGTGGTTACAGCACAATGGATCATATCCAGGTTGTACAGCAAATCACTGAAAGGCATAATGAGTATACCATGCTTCTTGCAAGGCTTTCATTGACTATGAAAAGGCATTTGACTCAGTATGCCAGCAAGCAATGATTAAGGCATTGCACAACCAAGGCATACACACTGCTTACATAAAACTACAATCAATATATGGAAAAAAAAACAATGGCAACAATTTGCCTTAATGGTTTTAAAGTGGAAATCAACATAGGATGAATTATATGACAAGGTAATACAATATCACCTATTCTTTTTTCAGCTTGCCTTGAATAAGTATTTCACAAACTAGACTGGGCAAAAGATGGAATAAAACTCAATGGCACCTATTTAAATCTTTTAAGATTTACAGATGATGCTGTTCTCTTATCACAAAACTGAGAAGAGCTACAAAGACACATACAAGAGATGCACAAAATAGGAGAACTATTTGGCTTAAAAAATGAACTTGAAAAACAGCTAATATGGAAAAAAAACTAGGCACAGTGGATTAATACTACATATACCTTGGCCAATAGATCTTAATTAAAGGTGACACAATGAAGAAAATTGAATGGTTGTTAAATATGGTTAGTAGGAATTTGACAAGCTAAGCATAATTTTCAAGAACAACCTTCCTCTATGCCTGAAGAGAAAAGTTTTTGATCAGTGTGTGCTACCTGCTCTAACATATGCCAGTGAAACATGGACACAAACCTCACAATCAATACAAAAGCTACAAGAGGGACATAGAGCCATGGAAAGATATATGCTTACCATTACAATATAAGAAGAAAGGCTGGCACATGCATTAGAGAACAAATGAAAGTGTATGATATCATCAAAAGAGTAAAAGTGTTGAAATGGAAATGGGCTGGTCACATAGCAACAACTGATGGCAGGTGGACCAAGGCGCAGTCATAGAATAGTTCCCAATTGATAAAAAGCATCCATGAAAGTGGCCTAAAACAAGATGGATAAATAACATCAGCAAGTATTGTGGGCCTAATTGCAAAAAGAAAGATCAGGAAACATGCAGAAGAGGCCTTCATCTTGCAGTGGATAGACAATGGCCAAAATGATGATGATATTGATGATGATGATATGATGATAATGATCATCATCATCATCATCATGTGTGTGTGTGTGTGTGTGTTTTAAAAGCCAGGAGCCTTTTAGATCAGTTGTATAAACTTGATTAAGTTTCACACACTAATGCAATGATTATCAACTTTTATCAATTTTAAAATGTGTGGATTTCATCTGGAAAACACTTACTAATGAATTTACAAGGCAGGATCCCTCCACTCAGTTTGCATTGTTTTTTCAGGAGTGGGACAAATGCCCAGATAGATATTCAAACATTGAACTTTGGCAGTAACAAATTTCTTTCATGATGTATCCTAACATACATGTACAAAACAATATCATCCCCAGATTCAATCTTTCCTAAATGAAGGAAAAGGCAATAGCAACAAAACTTAGAATTTCTTTTTTTTCCTGAACACCTGTTCTTCTGTTTATCAAGATGTATTTACTTTACAATAGGATTAGCTATGCCCAAGTATTATCTGTATTATTCATGGAAAAAAATTCTTCCTAGATGATTGATATACACTATGCTGTTTTTCCTATATTTCACACCAAATAAAGCAATGTTTATGCTGTAAACTTCAACCTTCATTGTTAAGGGTTCTCAAAGGATTGTTTTTTAAAAATACAACCCCAAAAATAGGACCTATGCAAAAAACAAGCCCTAGCCCAATTTTCACACCAGCACTTAAAATAAGCCCTACCAAAAATAAGGCCTAGTTAAGCCCTGCCCACTGTCTGGTTAAATGAGTGGGGGGTGGAGTACAATTGTAAAAAATCAAAAGCCTAGAGTGGGGGTGGGGGGAATGAAAATGATCAGTGGGTGGTGGTGGGATAGATGAAACAAGGTGATGACGCGGATGACCAGACAATTAAGTCCGTATGCCGCGCGCGCACTCGGAGGAATGAAAGCTATGGGGGGAGTGGAAGATTAGAAAATGAAGGGTAGTGCGTGAGGTAGAGGACAAAACAAGGTAGTTGAGGTTCAGAGCTACCTCCATGCAACCCGCACACTGACTTTATCTCAGGGCATTAACAGCACGATATCAACATACTGACAACTGTCTGGCGTCATGGTGATGGCTCCTAGAAACCGTCTACCAGGACCCTGCATGGCGATGCCAGCCCACTCTCTTACTTCGTCTCCACCATAAGCAACCAGGAGAGTGAGCAATTGCAACTGGGTCCTGGACAGAGCATCTGGAATCGTGCTGCAAGATGAGGCAGTTGTCCAGGCAATGCTGAATGTCACTGGCTGCTGAGGTGTTCCAGGTAAGCCCGGTGAAGAGCATGGGGGAGAGGCTCTGCACTCCTGCCTGGCTCATAGATCAGCGCCACACCTAACCATCTCACTTTGTGGCCACACACAGCCCATTTGTCTGTTGCCATAGCGTGAATGAGTCCCTGCTCTGTTACACAGTGAGAAAGAAAGATGGGTAAAGAACAAAAGCAGGCAGTGAGGGGTTGGAGGATGAAGCAAGGGGCAGGAGCTGGCCGCTAATGAGCCCCAACACTGGCTACCCTGAGGGCCGCTTCAGACCAGGCCACCATGTCAAGAACCTCACTTCCAAACCCCCAAATTCCCCCGCCAGCGGCAGGCACATTCTCTTCAGCTAACCTGCTTTCCCACCTCCATTGTTCTGATGCTGTGTGCGAGGGCCAAGAAAAGTAAAGTCTGTGAGACCTATGTATAAAAAACATAGTTTCAGACTTTTCCAAATTATCGATGAAAAAATGGATGCTCTACGAAAGTTGCCCTTGCATTGTTTTTGTTTTTTTCGCTACTTTTCTTGTTTTCCACCCTAATGCAGCAAGAGGCTAAAGGGCTGTCCACAATAAGGCCGACGGATGTAAAATGTATGTAAAAGGACACTAACGGATGAGAAAATTGTTCATCCGTTGTTATCGCGCTCTCAAAGTGCCTGAAATTGCACTAACCAGAGTGGACAACACGGAAAGGAACGGACAGGGGGAGGACACTGGGCGGATGTAAAAGCGGATGAAAAAGAGCCCTAGCATGATGGAAGCGGATGAAGAGCGGATGGCACATCCACAAAGGCTTTCTGGGGGAGTTGCAGCAAAGGGCGGACGCGGCGGAAGCGGAATAAGAGCGATGCAGAGTGGACGCCGTTAGTTCTTGGATGAACGCGGATGCAACAGCGGAAGCCTAACGCGGATGAAGCGGATGCCAGAGCGGAAGCCTAGGGATGCCTAGGCGGATGCCTAGTGGGATGCCTAGCATTCACGGTGCGCATGCGGGGCAGGATTGCATTGCATCAGCCTCCGCGGATATAAAGGAAAGGCAGCTCCCAAGCAGTGTCAACCATTCAGGAGGAAAACGACCTGCTTCCAGATCTATCAGGTACATCGCACTGCCCTGCCGGCGCGCTGCCCTGCTTGCACTGCCTGCCAGCCTTGCTGCCACGCACTGCGCTGCCTGCCGCATGCCTGCCTGCAGCCTGCCTGCATCCTGCCATGCCCAGCCAAGCAACCACAACCATCGGGGTGAAGAAGGAGAAAGCCTCAGGCCAGTCCTGCTGCCAGCCTGGCAAGAGGAACAGGGCCCACCTGCCATGCCCCATGGCCTCACTCTGAATTCTGGGCTGGGGGCTATTCTGCACGCACGGCTCGCTCTTCTAGGGGCTGAAGGGCCCTGAGAGTGCTTCGCTTCTGGAGGATGCTGAAAATGCTGCTTTTTGCAGTGGTGCTTCTGCTGGTGCTTACGTCTGCCGAAGCTGTTCTGGCGGTAGTGTTCTCTGGCTGGTGCTTACGCTCTGCTGAAGCTACTCCTCGTCCTGCTGGTCCTGCTCAATAGCTCCTAGTGTCCTGCTGGCGCTGCTGGTGATGCTGCACTGCTGGTGCTTACTCTGCTTAGCTGCTGATCCTGTCTTGCTGCTCGTCCTGCTGCTCCGGCTGCTGCTGCTGGCTGGGTGGAGGGTATCGCCCCTACAACCTGTAAGGCCCCTCTGATGTGGGCCCATGTGGGCCCTGCCAAAAGGAGGAAAGAGGCCAGATGTGAAGAACGGGAAAGGAGGCAATCACATCGAGGAGGGCAAGCGATGAGGATGAGGTGCTGGGAGTGGCTGAGAAGAATGAGTATCTTAAATGGCGGAGGGACATAGGCTCTATACAGGGATACCAAAAAAGGAAAGCAGGCTGCTTTGTGAGAAGAGAAGGCAGAAGAGCCTGGGCTAACACTTCGAGGTGCTCCTCGGCTGGGACAGCCACATGCACACCTGGTACGGGAAGCTGCACCTAGAAATCTGGCCAGGCCCGCGTCAAGCTGAACGGACAGAGACGTACATCATGGCCAAGTGCAGCTTCCTTGGAGGGTGAGAATCCACCATCGAGGAGGCGCCCTACTCACAACCTCTCTCTCTCCCAGGCAGCCTGCTGAGAGCCAGTCCTCTTCCGGCCGAGAGTCAGGTCTGTCCTCCGAGGCAGGTGTCCTGTGGAGCGGTGCCACGAACGGACCGAACCCGCCGAGAGCATTGTTCTAAAGCGCTTGGCGGAGCCTCATGGAGGACTGCCCTAAGGACAGTGGGAGAAAGAAGACCGGCCAACTTCCACCGGGACAGTCCTAAACGCACACATCCACCCCCAGGCTCCACCTCCACAGAAAGGCAGAGGAGCCAGACAAGGAGGCAGAGGGGAAGCACAGATCAGGAGGTGAGAGCCCGACAAGTTCTGTTGCTGCTGAGAGCATAAGAGACACGGTCATCAGGAGCAGTCATAGAACTCGCTCTCTACAGACTGGTAACAAAAGCACTCCTATCCTCCAACTCAGCCTTCCTCACCTAAACCAAGCCCTCATGGACATGGTGGGATCCCAGTACCAGGTGGGAAGGACTTGATCCCGGTCTGCTTCACAACCTCCTGCCAGATCCAATGCAACTGCTCCTACCGCCAATCAGGTGTGTACACTCATCCGCCAGGTGCATACCCACCATTACATAGGCACTTTCACAGCCCTCAACGCGAGCTAGTACGGCTTACCAGCAGGAGGTCCAGACAGTCAACAGCACAGTCCTTCTCCAGTGCCAGACAGGTGTCCATCATCGGATGCCAAACCGGACAGATACGGTTCCGTGGAGGTCATGACTGCGCAACTGGATCCAACCGTTAGAGTGGCTACCCATCACTCGTTATGGCGTGCCGCCTAACCATACTGCAAGATGCGACGGTCGATCCAGTTATCCGGGCACTGCAGACTAAGATCGCCCCACTACTCTGGCTCTCCTCCACCAGCACAGGGCAAGCCCCGGCATCAAGTACATTTGGCAGCAACGGATTATACTTGAGAGAGGGGTGCTTTTCGACACCGACATGGCCATGGGGGAATGGCAGCTCTTCCAACATCACAGTGCTGAGAGCAGATGGTAATGGAGAAGCTTCGCTGCAACAAGGCAACTGGGCAAATTTGCACACACGTCCGGTGGTTGTCCTCGGTTGGATGGCCGTAGCACAGAAATACGCAGTGGTGCTTGCAGAACGACAACGTCCAAGCAACAGCCACCTACACAGCACCTGGTACCCGATGCAACCCCTGAGACGGGGCACGATTCTGACCGTCTGAATGACAGAGAAGAGTGACACGAGAGATGGGTGGGCTACCTGTAAGACTTTATTGGAGACTTGACTGGGTCATTTTCTTGGACAGCTTGTTATAATGGAAAGATTAACTTTGCTTCACCACACTTGCTTCATTTATTTTTATAAAAAAGTCTTGAGGTAGGAGAACTTTTTAGAAATGTTAAGCCTTTGACATGCTTGTGGGATGGGTAGGATAAGCAGTGGATGGGCAGGGATACCTTTTGGGATGGTAATACTGTGGGGAGTGGGTTAAGATAGCAGTGGGATGGGCCAGGGAATACTGTGGAATATGGGTAATAGCTGTGGGATGGGACAGAGATACCGTTTCGAATGGGTTAAGATAGCTGTGGAAAGGGCAGGGATACATTTGGGATGGTTAAGAGGCTGTGGGATTGGCAGGGATACCTTTGGGAATGGGTTAAGAGAGCTGTGTGGATTGATAAACCTCCAGTGCAAGCATAGTGGGACTGTATGGTCCACCCCTCCCGCTGCCACACATATGGCCTTTGTTATCAATAATAATGTAATCAATCCATCCACACTTGTCAACATAAACACACACACGCACTTGCCTCCATCCTCAGGCTCCATGTCCCATTGCCCTTGTTGGAGGTCACGAGCCTGTTTGCTGCAATACTGGGTAGCGGGTGCGCATGAGATTGTGCAGGATGCAGCAAGCTTCACGATCTTCCTCACTGTCTCCTGGGCGATAGCTGCATGGGTGAGAGAAAGTAGTCTGGAACCTATTGGCCAGGATGCCAAAGGCGTTCCTCCACCACCCGTCTTGCCTGGACAGCCTGTAGTTGAAGATCCTCTTCTTCACGGATGAGGATCTGGAAGTGTAGGGCTTCATGAGGTAGGTTCTGAGGAGAAGGCGTTTATCCCCGGCCACGATGAATAGGGCCACATCTTGTGTGTCGTTGGCAGGGGGTCTGGATCTGGAAGTCCATAGATGAGGTTGCGTTCCAGCCCCTCCTTGAAGTCACTGGGCATTGTATATATCCTGGGCATCTGAAGTTGACCATTGCCTCAAGCCATCGATGTACATGAAATTGTAGTCAGCATCGACCAATCGGAAGAGGATGATGGCTGAGAAACCCTTGTAGTTGTGATAATGTGGACCCTGAGTGTGGAGCTGGCTAGGCTTTGCAGGCCAAGATGCTTCCCTATCTATGGCTCCAATGGTGTGGGAAGTTCCACTCTGATACGACTGCTCTGCAACTTTCTTTCATCCTTCTTCAGTGGAGGGGCACTGGAGGAGCCTCCTCCTTGGTATTCTTCGATGATGCGCTGCACCACTTCTCTGAGCCACAATGTGATTGTGTTGTGTGGCACCCTCCAGCCATACTGCATGCTCCTGTAGTGGTCCCTGAGGCCAGGTGGCGCAGGAGTGAGTGCCACTTGAGCCAGGGTCCAGGCTGGCCGAAGTTTGGTGCTTGGCTGGTCAACCTGGGTGTCAGCCGCTCCACAACTTCAATCAAACATGGCTGGAGGCATCCTCATGAAGTTCTGAATGCATGAGGGTCTTTTGTTCCTCAGCTCCACATCAGCTTGTTGTACAGTCCATACTCTGCTCTTCCCTATCCATCTTCGGACCCAGACGCTTCTTGGCACACTCCTTTCTTTCTGTAGAACAGTTGAAAGAGCCTGTAGATGGCTTTGCACAGTTGCAGAAGATGTGGCTTCCAAAGGACTGTGTTATGATCCATGGTGGACATGACTGGATGCCTGTGGAAGAGCAAGGGGCAGATGAAGGCTGCAGAGGTCTGCACAGCAGGGCTGCTAGTCTGAAAGTGAGATCCAGGTGAGTTGCTCCCCCCTTTTTTGTAGGGCATATATGAGGTTTTCCCCTCTGTGTCCTTGGCATCCCTCTAGACATCCTTAGACAATCCCTTAAATATCCAAGATAGGTTCCCTCCTGCGAAATTTTTGTTTTTCCATTTTAAATGCTTTCTTTGCGAGCTGCATCCGCTTTCATTCTTTCTTCGTTCGTGCTACTAACGCTGCGCGTCCGTTCCGCTTCCTCCCTGTGTCCGCTTTCTGCTGGAGCGGATTTTAGTTGCGTGGATGCACAGCGGATGCCTAGTGGATATAGCGGACGCGTAACGGATGACGACGGATGCAGAATGGATGTTCCCCGTATGTGTAGCTGATGCAGAACGGACACGTTGGATACATTTTCCGCTCAAAAAGTTTTGAGCAGCTCAAAACTCTTTGAGCGGATGGAACCTCAGTCGATGGATGCTGGACGGATAGAGAGGATGAAAAACGGATGCAGTGAGTACAGAACGGATGAATCGTGTTAACCAATGGATGGCAAGTGTTTCTCTCCATTTTACATACTCTTTCCATCTGTTGGTGCAATGTGACAGGATATATTTTCTGACAGTGAGAACAATTAACCAATGGAAAGGCTTGCCTTCAGAAGTTGTCGGTGCTCTATTACTGGGGGTTTCTAAGTAGAGATTAGTCTGAAATGGTATAAGGCTTCCTGCTCGAGCATGGCATTGGGCTAGAAGATGAGGTGGGATTCAAATTTTTTAACAACAGGTTCTGTGGGCATGGCTTAGTTGGTGGGCATGGCTTGGTAGTCATGTGACTTTCTGTGTGTGGCCAACTCAACTTCATTCACATCGAGGCACGCATCTCCTCACCTCGGCTCTCATGACTTTTGCGATGCTGCAACAGTCGTAAGTTTGCAAAATGGTCATAAGTCATTTTTTTGAGTGCCATTTTAACTTTCAATGGTCACTCCACACAAGCAAAGTACCAGCAAAGGAGGGGAAAAAAACTCCAGAGAAATTCTTGAGATAGGAAATCTAGTCCTGCCAAGAATGTAATAGAGGTTAACAGAGAGGCAGTTTCTGTAAGCAACACCAGAATGTTTCCTTCCTGCCTTCCTTACAGGATTAG
>BHFT01030361.1:0-28362 GCA_004320025.1 Laticauda laticaudata | reverse complement strand
TTAGTAGATGCTTTCTCCAAGTGGGTTGAGGTAGTTTTAATGACCTCTACAACATCTGAAGCTGTCAGCTTAGCTTTACAAAAGGTGTTCGCCACCTATGGGCTTCCCAATCTAATTGTATCAGATAATGGGTCGCAATTTACCTCAAGAAGTTTTAAGCTGTTTCTCATTAGTTTAGGCAGAAGACATGCAGTAATTGCTCCTTTGAATCCCTCTCATAATGGTATAGCAGAAGGACGGGTAAGATCTGCAAAAGACGCACTAGCAAAAATGGGCCCAGGGCCATGGCCAACTAGAGTAGCCCAGTATCTGCTAATTCAGCATTCTACCCCATGTCCATCCACAAATCATAGCCCAAAAGAATTATTAATGGGCCGAAGACTTATAACAATGTTAAATAGACTGCATCCTGCCTATACACCAGACAAGCCCCTTGATTTGCATAGCAATACCAGGGAATTTGATGTGGGGGGCCAGGTATTCACTAGGAACGACACTGGTAATCACCTGTGGCAACCAGCATCCATAACTAGCATAACCAGGCCATGTTCATACATTGTGAAGTTAGAGGATGGCCAGATCTGGAGGCACCATATTAATCAATTAAGGAGTGTGTGTGAGAGAATCTGAAGCCAGGAGCTGTATTAACGAGGAAGAACGATGAGTTCTCAGGAACCGACACAAGACCATCTGCACCAACCACACACCAGCAGCCACACTCACCAAAGAGGCCATGGGTTGAGGAATCACCAGCAGAGGTCCAACTTTAGCAGTTGGAGGTTCCAGTTGAAGAGGTTCCAGCTGAAGAGGTTCCTGCTGTGTCCAATAAGCCATCTTTGCTCAGATCAACTAAGATCTGGTGCCACGCGGCCTACCTCGAAGACTACACATGCACTGTAGAGGTGGGAAGGAGTGCTATGTTCTGAAATTCCCCCTCTGGTCCGGTTTCCAGCAGGGGGTGCCCAGCCGCAACCTGATTAGCTGGTAGTTTGACAGCTGACTATATAAGGAGCTGTCAAAAAGACCAACAGCTGTTGCCTCACGGCTGAGTGGTTCATTCACTGTTAGCGTGCAAATTCAATAAAGCCTGAGCAACCAATTTAGCTGCCTCACCTCATCCTGTGGTGCGTTCATTCCAAGTATGAAGTAAGGACATAATAGGATTAACCCTCTACCATTTAGCAGAAGACACAGAAGATGCAGAAATATGCCTATAAGGGTCGCTTGCTTCACAAGGTGGCAGCAGTAGTTCAGTAAGATGCTGTTGCTACACCCATGTTAGGTTGCAGTTACTCTTGGGATCTTTGAATTAAGTTGATTAAATGGTGCACAACAGTTGCAAAAAGGGGGTTATCATTGGAGAAACTACATTGCAACGTCTCCTAAGGCAGGGGTTTCAAACTCACGTCATCACAGCAGCATCACGTGACATATTGGGACTTTTTCTCCCTTCACTAAACTGGGCATGGGCATGGCCAGCATGTGACACCTCTGGCCCGTGGGCCAGGAGTTTGACAGCCCTGTTCTAAGGGCATTTCAGACATTGCATAACCCCACTAGCAGCCTCTCTGAAACTTATAAAAATCCATGTACTCATCAAACCAATTGTTCAGCTGCACCAGAACCACAACCCCGGGTGGTTTTGTTCATCAATACATTGACTTTTCTTTCCAATCAGACTCCATTTTATTTCCAGCATCTTTTTCCCAGCTTGGAACTGAACCAGGTAGATTTTCTTTCCAACATCTGGTAAATAAATAGAATTCTTTGGAAATCATGATGAATTCCTTGAAATCAGGTTTATCTGATATTGACTTCCATGGACAAATCCATGTAATTTTTCTGGCAGTACATTGAAGGCTTTTGTTATTATCTCCAGGGATGTTGTTTTCACTTTCTGGTTTCCCTGTCTGGTTTACACTGCTAGAATTCTTAGATGATTCTTCATCTAATTATTAACTTGGTCTTGCTTAGTTTTCTAAATCATCTGAGGCTGCGCACATGCTGCCATCTACCCAGGTGATTTGGTGACTGAGCCCTAATAAATTTACAGACATTTCTAAAATTCTGACTTCATTTTGTCATTATGGAGTACTGAGTATACATTAATGAGAAACAATGAATTTCAACAACTGTAGAATCAGGTTGCAACATTGACAAAAATGAAGGGGGTCTGAATACTTTCTGAATGTGCACTGTAAATGTAGATTGGATGGTTGAATATCAATGTCACTCCAAGTTACTGATCAATTTGTTCTGGTATTTGCAATAAATATTGTCTGTGTCTTACTAAAAAATTAAGTGTGGTAGTTGTTGAAGTTATAAATGGAAACATTTTCAACATTATGAATCACACGGAAGATTTAAAATCTATAATTAATATGATGCACTCTATAAATACTCATCATTTAAGCAGAAAGAGAGCCAAATTGTGTTTTTGATCTTTGAATATTTGTTACTACTACGCATTATGAACACTGTTGTTTAAAAAAAGGTACACCAATGTTTCTTTAACCAGGGAGATTTTAGGATGATAGGGTTAGGATTCAGCCTGTTGCCTTGAAAACTTGCCCTGAGACCAGGAGATTCATCTTGAGTGACATTTCAAGAGCATGAATTAAAAGCTGGCACAAAATGGGGTTTGTAATATATTCCTTGTTGTTCTAGATAGTTGTCTCTGCATAATGAGCTTTTATATCTCATTATTTTGATTGAACCACCAGAATCTGAAGTGAATAGAATAGTCCACACCATCCACTGGAGGACCTTCAGGCTGTTCTCAACTGGACATGTTCTAAAATTATTTGAGTGAATAACAGTATAAAGAACTCTTCCAGAAATAACAACAGCTCACTTCTCATGAACTGTCTGATTTAATGGGATCATTATATTTGCCATTCTGCATGTGTTAATAGCATCTAATGCACAGATTTTTTTAGAAAAACTATTGAATGAATAATGATCTGAGACTCAGGTTTTCTTAATGGCTCCTTAATATCAACTACTTTGGCAAAAGATGAAAGTGAAAAACTACATGACATTTATTTTATATTAGCAATGTAGAAAATGTATGCATTTATAATCAAGGTACATGTTTTATAATGCATTCATAATGGCCTCCATTGAAAAGATTATTATGAAGAGTGCATCTTACAGCAGTGAAATAGAGGAAAATGTGAGCAATAGAATAGCAATTTAAAAACAATAAACAGGCTGTCTCAGTTTGGAAATAATGATTCTATGAACTTGATAAACTATACAAATCAACAAGAAAAGGCTACCAGTCAAAATTCTAAACATTAACATTGAAATGTTCAAGATGTCAGAACTAGAAAATTTGGATGGGTAATATGAATATGTTGTTTTGCTTGACAATTATAAATTATGTGAACAAACAGTATTTTCTACACAGTGTCTTGTAGTTGTTAGACTACAAATCCCAGAATTTCCAGCTAACATAGCCAATTGTCTAATGACATCAGAAATGCAGCATATTGGGAAATACTGCTCTATTGCTTTGGCAACTAAGCCACTTACTTTTCTAGTAGGTGGGATAAACAAATTAACTTTCTAACCCACAATATGGATTTACCTTGGTCCAGCACAGTGGTGGGATTCAAATATTTTTACCACCAGTTCAGTGGGTGTGGCTTGGTGGGTGCATGTGCGCCAAATGCACACTTTGTGCAGGTGTAGAGGCTTTTGCACAGATGCAGAGGCATTCCAACTTATCTCCTGAAAGCCTGCACGATCCCGATTGCTTCAGCAGTTACCGCGTGGCACTCTTCTGTGTCGCGCAAAGCAGCTGCGCTTCAAATTCAGAGGATAAAGGTGAGCATGGGAGCCTGGGTAGGTGGGTGGGCCCAACAGCAGAGTGGCAGAGAGAACTGGTTCAGTCTCTGCTGCTCATTGCTGCTTCCAGCTTGGCAGAACCAGGCCGAACCGGTAGGATACCATCGCTGGTCCAGCACCACCACAAGGCACTGTTGAGCAAAAAACAGGTTTAACTGTTTTTATGGTGTCTACCTGTACTCACTACATGTTATTCTGTGTGCAACTTGACATGCAGCTCAGCCCACCTATCCGCCAATTAAACAGACTGTGTGTGTACATCTGAATGCTTTATTATAGGAATAGGATGAATGTAATTGGGAAAAATAGAAATACATACAATAAGAACCCAAATACAAAATAAGCAGTGTTGAGTTGCTGATGAGCATAACAATTAAATACAGATAAATCTAAATTTCCTGAGCGATGCTGTGTGTATGGGATGTGGAATGTTGTCCTCTGATGAATGTGTGCCATGGATTAGGCTGGATTCTTCCTGGTGCTTTGGTTTCCTCTGAATGTTAATGGAAATGGAGTCTGGCTTCCCAGGATGCACTTGTTTTTGGAGTGAGCTAATTTTCTTAGCTAAAATTGCATGGTGTTCATCATTATTTTAATAGTAAATATTGTTTTCTGAGTGTATTCTAGAACTACTAAAATACCACTTGTGGGTTGACAGTTCTCTTGTAATCAACTTCCAATTAGTAAACAACATTACAACGATGGAAGAGAATTAGACACTCTTTTCTGCTCTATGATACATGTTTAGCAACATCTAATCTTGTATTAGGATTGCTCTGATAATCTTACTGAGCTATTGCTTCAAACTTAAATAATGGTTTTAGCATAGATATAGTAATTGTAAAAATAGTAATTGTTGTACATTAGAGGTAGTAGATCAGTTCCAATCCAATTTGACTATTAAATCACTTTGATGGTTTGAATCAATTTGAAAACCTGAGCAGATTCTATCTGTTACTTAGATTTAAAGCATCAAATCAGTTCAGTACAATTTGAAATGACTTTGTCCAATCAATTTGGAAGCATCCAATTTGATTAATGGTTCAGTCTAACTTTTCTGATTCAGTTAAGGAAATCAGTTTGATGCAGATATTTGATTAACCTGAAGTAAAATATCTGAATACTTTGTTCAGTTCATATACACTTTTTTAAAGATATCACCCATAATTCGAAAATGATATTCTATTCTGCAGGTTTAAAAGATGTCATCAGAGTGACATCAAATATACAATATTGTTTGCTCCCTTTTGTTTGACATGGAATTGCCTAAAGCAGGGGTATCAAACTTGATTTTATTGATGGCCGCATCAGGATTGTGTTTGACTTCAGGGGGCCAGGGTTTCATGGCCAGCTCAACGTCACTGATGTCAGAGGTGCCTGTAGTGGCCCAGGTGCTAGCGAAAATAGGCTCCCAAGCTCCATTTTCAGCTTCAATGGCTTCCTGCAACACTTTGATAACAAAAACAGAGTTCAGGAGGGCCATGGGCCAGTTGTTCGCTGTTTCCAGGTCGGCCCCATGGGCTAGATCAGGCCCACGGGCCTTGAGTTTGGCACCCCAAGCCTAAAGTATAAAATCCCTATATTGTCTCTGATAGGAAGTTTGGTTATTTTGAAAACTGGAACATTGCTGATTTTATACTGATTTTAAGCTAACTGCTGATTTCTGCAATACTTCATTTCCAACAGTTTAATACAATGAATGAAGTTCTGTGAGACAAAGTAAAAAATCTTGGGACCCTTCACAAGCCATAGCTTCCCTTGCCTACTATCTCAAGGATTCCATCTTAGAAATTTGTTTTGCTATTAATTAACTTTGGCAGGCTGAAAGTTTATCAAATATGTATATATGGATTATTTAATGTCAGAATCTTCATGGAGTCAGGCTGCCACAGACATCTGACAAACCAACTAAATAAATACATCTGCCACTTTTACATTCTCTGGAGAAAAGTTATCACTAGTTGAAAAGAACATAGTAAAGGAAAACTTTGTTTTTCCTCGCCCTGCACATTATTTTCCCCAGTGTAGAGGGAAGTATTTTTACTTAATTGACAGTTGAGGAAGCTGTTAAAGTTCTCATTTTCCAGTCATTTAACTGATTCACAGTAAAGTGTAAAGCAGGTTGAAAAGTGTTTTATTTAACAAGAGAGATACCAAATGCACATTAAGGTCTGAATCTTTTCCCTTAACTTTAAGAATGCAAACATATGTAACTGAAGAGTAAAGAGTTTTGATCTGAACTGATATTAAAGGCCGTATTCTCTAATCCTACCTCTTTCAGGACAATAGTAGGGTTCATTTATCTTTTTCTTGCTCAGTAGTACTGTGACCTAGCTATTTTATCTAAATTACTTTCTGGTTACAACCAAATCCAACATGTTGCAAGAATAAATTCAATTAAGGGATAACTTAGCAACTGAAAGAAATAATGTCACAAGCCACAAGAGTAGAAGATGAACAAATCTATCAATTTATTACTCACTATGAAGAACAATCCCTCCTAAATCTGTATTGTTTCTATTTAAGCAGTTATAAACCACCAAAACAAAAGGTGTCCACAACGTATATGAAAAATATAGCCAAAAATAGCTCCTAACCAAACTAGAAAAAAATCTTCCACACAATCAAACATCTCTTGCTTTAAAATGTATGATACTAAGGCAATAACACTGTTAATCTCTACATTTCCAAAGGGAGAATTTTTTTTTTTAGTTCAGAGATATCCATAAAGGTCAGAATTGGTATTCCACAGTTCTGACCAGTTCTGGAAAACTGGTAGTGGAAATTTTGATTAGTTTGGAGAACCGGCAAATTAACTGGAGATTTTACAGTATCCTTCTCCTGCCATGCCCACAGAACCGGTACTAAAAAAATGGAATCCCACCACCGATTAAGGGTCAGTGGCTCCATGTCAACACTAAGCATTTCTTTCAACACACCAGTTCATAATTAAGTAATTTTTTTCAGAAACCTAACCATACTGTAAGCTGCTTTCCAGTTTACATTTATTTCCAGAAATACAAAGGTCTTTATTGAACCAAATATCTACTCATCAGTACAATGTAATTTAAAAGCAGTGATTAGAGTGGACCTATTTTGACTATCACTGTCATCTTAGAGGTAAATGCCAATTGTACATAGAATACTCACATGTTCATATTGCCGTGATGTAAGAATAAAATATGAATTGTGAACAGAATGAACATTACAGCTTCTTGGTTCACAGATGTACCATTGTTACAGTATGTATGTACATATGTATGTATGTATGTATGAATGTATGTACAGTATGTATGTATTTCTTTATTCATTCATTTATTCATTCATTTAAGAAATTTTATATTGCCACCTACCACCTACTCACACATGGTGACTCAAGAGGCTTAAACATATATAAAATCATATAAAAGATATTAAAAGAATAGCAAAAAAAATAATAAAAGAATAAATTAGTAAAATAATAACCCCTCAACACAGCAACAACATACATTCATACAAACCATTTAACCAATCCTGCTTCAAAACAGACAAAAAAATAGCAGCCATCCTTAGAAACCCCAAAGATAAAATTGACCTGGAAAACCAAGGCATATACTAAGTCCCCTGTGCTTCATGCCCAGCCACATACATTGGACAGACTAATAGAAGAATAAGTATTGAAACAACTGTAAAAGTCTGACTCACAGACGAACACAGTACAGAAGCCTGATGATGGCTGATGAGATTCTGCCGAAACGTTGCTACAACTTTAAAAGCACAACTATGATGACATGGGAAAATACCCGAAAAAAGCTGAATACCATATCTAGGTTGTTCGGGTCTTTTCCTGTGTAAAATTAAGAGTATCTTGGCAACATTTCAGCGAGGTCCCACTAACCATCCTCAGGCTGGTGCTTTCAGGTTTGTGCCAGTGCAAGTCCATAGATGAACACAATACAGAAGCCTGATGATGGCAGATGAGATTCTGCCAAAATGTTGCTACAACTTTAAAAGCACAACTATAATGGCGTGGGAAAATACCCGACCAAAGCTGAACACCATACATTAACACCATTAAGAATAAATATATAGAGATAGAGATAGAGATAGAGATAGAGATAGAGATAGAGATATATAGATATAGATATCAATGAATGCACTTCAGCTGTCCTTTGGGTATTATCCCCACCACTGGAGTGCTTTTACCAGCTGTAGCCTACAACTTTAAAAAGCAACGGGTGGGGTATAATGATGTGGGGATATATTACGGGGCGCTAGATGAAGCTTATAGCGTGCGAGTTCAGATGGATGACGCCGGGTGGCGGGGAATTTGTATATCTTATATTATATATTACATTATATGTTATATGTGGTAATATATATGTATATATATATATGTTATATATACAACATATATACAAACTCAATACAGAAGCCTGATGATGGCAGATGGGATTCTGCTGAAATGTTGCTACAACTTTAACAACACTACAATGATGTGGGATAATACCCAAGCTTCTCAGAGTAATGTGAGCTTGCAGCTGCTTCTTCCTTTTAACTGCTAATAGGGTGTGACTTGATTGGGTGGGGGCTTGGCTGTGTATGGGCATTAAATTTTGATCTCAGCAGTTGCGTAGGAAGGTGAGGTCACATAAAATGGAAGCTCTTTGGACTTCAAGCTTTTTCAATAATCCTGTCAGATGCGTGGGTTTCCTCCTGCCCATAGAGTGCAATATTTGTTTATGTTGAGCCGGACAGAAACAAGCCTGAAAGATGATGAATGTGACTTCATTGAAAAGTTGCCTAGATACTTCCAACTTTACGTGGAGCAAAACCCAAATAAACAAAGATCTCCATATATATATATATATGGATCTTGCGTTTATTCAGGTTTCTTCGCCACGTAGAATCTGGAAGCTATCTCTAGGAACGTTTCCGATTGAAGTCTCACTTCATTCCATCTTCAGGCATTTTTCGTTCAGCTCTGTGCTTCTCAGATAATGGACTTTGCAGCGCTCTGCCTTTAACTGCTAGTGCGCGACGGTGCTGACTGATTGCTGGTGGGGGTTTGGCCTGGCTTCCTGATTGGTAGGGCGATATGGCTGTGTTCTGACTGGCATGGGGTGTGTTCTGCTTAGGTGGGCCTGGCTGTGCTCAGGTTAGTCTTAGTTGCTGCGGCATCTTGAGCTGCTGAGCTCTCATCTTGTTGTTGCTTCGTGTTCGTGCGTCGTGCACATACTCATGTTGCGTGTCAGCTTGCTTCTTGCTCATGGGTCAGAGGGGTTTGAAGTGAGGGATGTACCACACCCCACAAGCTGCCACACCAGCATGCTACCACCACAAAAAAACTTTTCCATGCCGCCCAGGAAAAAAAAAAAGACCACCCCACCCACACAGCGAAGAGGAACCATGGACCCACGAAACCAGAAGCCCTAGCTGCCAGCTGCCACCGAACTACCCACTTCAAACCCCTCCTGAACCCAACAAAGCAAGCAAAACTGACACCATCGATGAACATGTTGCACGACCACAACAACAAGCCAAACAACAAGATCACAGCCTCCACCAGCTCAAATCCCCCAGCCACACTAAAGACTAACCTGGAGCCCACAGCAGGCCCCACCTAAGCCAGACACACACCCCCAGCCAATCAAGAACACACCAAACCCCCACCCAATCAAAGTTCACACCCCACTAGCAGTTAAAAGGCAAGAAGCAGCCGCCAAGCTCCACAACTCTAGAACACAGAGCTGAAGAAACAAGCCTGAAATGATGCAATGAGCAAGCTTCATCGAAACCGTTGCCGAATACTTTCAATTCTACGGGGAGAAAACCCGAATAACCAAATGATCCACATCACAAAATACTCGCCAAAACCTTCGAGAAAACAAATATAATATATATATACTATATATAATATATATATGATATAATTATTATTATATACTATATATATATTAATATAATACTATACTATATATATATATATATACACAACCACACACACATTAAATAGCATGCTGGAATAAGAATAAAAAAATTTCAAAAAAATTGCAATGTTCTTGGTTTTTATAAAATTGATTGATTTCCACCTTTATTGTTATAAATAAGACATTGACATAATCTAATACTCCTTCCTCCTTCAATTTTTTCCCACAACAATCAACACAGTGAGATGTCGTTGGAGATAGACAGTGATTGGCCCAAGGACACCCAGCTAGCTTTCATGCCTAAGGCAGGACTAGAATTCACAGTCTCCTGATTTTCTAGCCTGTGCCTTTAGCACCAGATAGTGTATGTAAGTATTCCTATTAAATATATTATGTCTGTGCACACATGCACTTTGTGAGTATATGTATTACTTTATTTTAAATCAGGGATCAGCACAATGACTTAGACCAAACATCTAATGCTAGTGAGAGTTATTGGCAATTGCAATTCAGAAGCTTCTAGAACACATGGTCCGCATGACAGATTCTGCCCATGATAGGCTACAGAGTTGGCCCACGGGCCCTCCAGAGACAGGGAGGGACCGCCCCTCACTGCCCCAGGCCNCATGGTCCGCATGACAGATTCTGCCCATGATAGGCTGCAGAGTTGGCCCACGGGCCCTCCAGAGACAGGGAGGGACCGCCCCTCACTGCCCCAGGCCTGTCCATGCCCGCCCAGTTCGCCCTGATGAACATGCCACACCCACCCCAGCCCCCTCACGGGCAAACAAAATTCCAGCACAGCCTGTGATGGGATCGAGTTTGATACCACTGTTTTAAGAAGATGCGATATAGATATGACTATTAAATAATGCAGAATAAAGTTTAGCTGACTGGAAGATTTTGTCATTCTTTGTGACCATCAATTTATGCATTTTAAGGTGCCAGGTTAGAAATATTTAAAACAATGAATAAATCTTAAATTTCTCCTAATGCTTTCTGAAATGTATTCTTTGTTTTTCCAGTCTGAATTTCTTCTAGGGTCTATATCATTCAATATTTTTCTGTACTATACAACTTCAGGGCAATATTTATATTGCTATGGCTGTAGTTTTAATTTTTAAAAAGACATAAAGATGCACTTTTCTGCTGGAGGCTACACTTTCCAACCTACAGAAACAACTTAAAAGCTCTCCTATTAGGCTACATCTCCATCTCTTTCCTTACAAAAATGTATAATGGCAATGTTTTCTTTTTCCACTCATCCCAATAAAATTGTAGTTCAGTAAAAGTAGAAATGCTTTTATGCTTCCTTCTTCTTTGTCTGCTAACCAGCATAAATTATGACAGTAATCTTTCTCAAGAATTTAACTTCACTAAGGGGAAAAGATGGAAATGTCTTCCAGAACATGTGGAGGACATCAGATTTAAGAAGAACACACTATAGCAAGGGTATGCAAGGGATCTCATCAAAAAAGTCAAGATGGTAGTTACAATAGTACAATCAAAGCTCCATCTGCTGTTTGTATGAAACAGAAACATGTAGAAAACAGGTAAAGTTTCGACTGCACCATTGCAAGACTTTTTTTAATAGCATGCCTACATTACAATATTATTAAGATATGACTGGCTTCAAGAGTGCCTTTGAAACTATGAGTTTCTTCTATTTCACCTGAATGAGTCTCATGTAGTGTTTAGTGCTCATTATTCCAAGACTTTAGAAAGAGAAGAGCAGAGAAGCAGAGAAGATCAACAGAGATGATTACTCATTACTGAAGGCTAAAACATATGAACAATGGTTGAAGGAATTGGGTATGTTTAATGAAAAGGACTGGGGGTATGTGTGACATGGTATCAGTGTTCCAATATCTAAGGGACTGCCACAAAGAAGAGGGGGTCATTTTCCACCTGAAGACAGGACAAGAAGCAAAGAGTGGAAAATAATCAAGAAGAGAAGTAACCTAGAACGAAGGAGAAATTTCCTTACAGTTAGACCTTGACTTTCCTCTAGAAGTTGTGGATGCTCCAACATTGGAAGTTTGTAAGAAGAGATTGGAGAACCATTAGTCTGAATTGGTATAGTGTTTCCTGCTTGAGCAGGTGGTTGGACTAGAAGACCTCCAAGGTCCCTTCCAACTCTTATTATTCTGTTATTCTGAACTTTAGCAGAACAAAAGGGTGAACAGTATAATTTAAGCATGAAAATAGAAGAGCTTGGTTGGTTCATAGCAAGGGTCTGCTTAATCCAACATCTCCTTATCTAGAATGATCACTGCAAGCACACACACACACACACACACACACACAAGTTAGTTTGTTATATTTGTTCCTGTTCTCAAATGCTTAGAATAATTAAAATGAGATATGAAGGGAAATTGACAATGCCTGTGCTGAATCCAAATTTCCAATCTACTGAACCCTTCCTACCAAATTGGCACCTTATCTATAAGCCCTGGAGCCAGCCAGTACCTTTCTTTAAGAAGGTGGAGAAGATCAAGAAGGAAAGTATTTTAAAACTCCTGGAGTGTTTTGCAAATAATGATTTGTGTAAATTCCGTCAATACTGTACCAGAGGAAAAAAAGGTAAGCGTGAAAGCATCTTGTAATGAAATTAATGGTCGCTATGGTTTCCATCAAACTGATTTGCCTAAGGTTGTGTCAATAAATATTTTTTGTAATTAAATTTTGAATGCAAGAAAAACACACTTGATGCTTTATATCATCTGGATACATTAGCATGACCTAAAACATTAAACAGTGATGATGATAATTTTTAAACCCAAGCAAAACAGCAGATAAAATTGACACAAGTGTAATTGGAAAAGTTGAATAAGATTCTTTGCATGCCACAGTGCATTAGCTAGGCAATTTCTGGTTTTGGCTCAGACAAAAGATACCTGGTATCTTTTAGATTTTTTTTTCTACAGATGAGCTGATCAGTGTCTAGTATTTCTGATGGATGATGCTACACAGGCAACCTCCAATGGCCAAAATAAACTCAGAGCACATCTGTAAAGAAGTTAAGTTCGTCAAAGTTTCCTATTCTGCATGCACTGAGAAGGAAGTACAAGGAAATGGAAGGACAAACTCCATTTTAAAGAGATGCGCCTGATCTCACTGACCTCATCTGGGCTGGAACCTGACCTTTCCAACTTCTAGTTAAAAGAGAAAGCTGCTAGGAGACACAAAGAAGAGAAATGTCCAGATATAATTTCTAAAAATGGAAAAAATAAACTTTCACCAGGGCCTCATAAAGACTGCTATTTCAAACACAGAGCTCCCAAGGTGCTTAGGTCAACTTTGAAATGCTTAAGCCAATATACTTCTGTAGTTAATCAAGAGTTGCTTCTGGGGTCGGGGGGCGTGGAAGAGAAAAGAAAAACAAACCTCTTATAAAGTAATTTTCAGGAAACAATCAATATAAAAACTAAGCACATTTTTCTAAATTGTGCATGTGTGTGTGTGTGTGCAGTCATTTACTTTTCATACCTTGTTATAATTAAGATATAATAAACCATCTTATTCCAATTATAAAAGAAATAAAAACCGTAAAAAACATTTTTTTATGATTTGTACATGTATGTTCAAATGTATGTCTATGTAAGACAAAGAGACTTCTTCATAGTAAGAATCAATGCAAGGTTCTGCAGCAGCCTTGAAGGTACTATAATGAATTAACAGGGGTGTCAAACTGGCGGTCTGTGGGCCAAATGGTCATGAGCAGGCCACACCCACTCTGCTTCCACAAAGACACAAAATGTCATGATACATTGTGATATGTCACATGACACCATCGAGTTTGACACCCATGAATTAAGCTTGACTAATGTCAAAGTGGATGCATCATGCAGTATTCTTGGCAGTGTTTATAGGAGTTTGAGACTATCTTCTTCTTCCAAGATCTTTTTTTTTCACTGTTCAGTGTAAATCTCAGTGTTGGAATTCACTGAAGGATTCCTTATCCAATGCTAACTCTAATACTAATCTCAAAAGCCAACTCTGTTTAGTGTTTGAGATTTGCCAAGATCACTTAGGTCCTGCTATCTGCTGAGGCAATAGAACAAAAATAACATGGAGCAAATGGCATCAGATAATAAAGTAATATTTCCCAAACATTTTAGACCAGGGAACACATTTGTAGGATGCTGTGGATACTTTACAAAAATAGCTACCAGAAGTGGTTTGTCTGTTCACAAAATGGTGGCTACTGTTTAGATAGCCATATCTGGGCTGCCAAACTGTACAGAAACTATTTCTTGCCTGCCAGCTTGTTGAGTTTTACAGCAGAAACTGGTAACTGCTACAGTGTATCAGAAAACTCTTATTTATCAGAAGTCAAAATAGTGAGGCGGTTTCATGAAACTCTCCATATCATGTTATTCTCTATATACACCAGCCACAGGTTAACACTGTTAGTACATCCTTTGGATACATTCACTCACCATTTTAACTCCTATGAGACATGTGGACTCCAATGATCTTTTGGAATATTAAAACTATTCAGAAAGCTGGTGCTTTGCTTTATAATACAGCAATTTACTTTCTAGTTTTGTTTAAATTAGAAGAGTCAAGTCGAGTCGAGTCAAGTAGAGTAGGGCAAGGCAGGGTAGGGTAGGGTAGGGTAGAGTAGAGTAGAGTAGAGTAGAGTAGAATAATAACTTTGTTGTTACTTTAAATGTACACTAATCAGCATACATTAAAATGAGATTTCATAGAATTCAGCTTTTAGGGTAACTGCCTACAATATATGCTACATAAACATGACACACATACACATACATATATGACCCAGAAAAACAATAGTCTAGTTCAGATATATGTGTATACATGTTGATAAAAATGAATCTTATGAGTTTACCAGAAAGATGGCATTGGGAACAAAGCTGTTACAGGATCTGATAGTCCTGTTACAAAAACTTTGAAATCTCGTCCCAGAGGGGAGCAACAAAAATGGACTGTTAAGTGGGTGCATGGGGTCTCTAACAATGTTTTGAACTCTAAGCACATAGTGCTTATAAGCAGTGTCCTGAATAATGGGAAGCAGGCTTCTTATAATCTTTTCGGCTGTCCTTACCACTCTCTGTATGGACCTTCTCTTTGAACAAAAAATATCTTTTTAAAACTATATTTTTAAAACTATGTTTTAAAAAGATCAAAGGGGTAGGAGACCTAATGGTGACCCCAGAGACATGACCACCCATAATTGTCACATTGTAGATCCCAGCATTACTATATTGTTCTACCTGTAGGATTCACAATGTCCTTTGGACACTTCTCCCAGGATAACCCAAATCTTGCTGCTGCTAGATATTTGGTTCACTTCTTAAAGACCACCAATTATCTCTCAAGTGTTAGCCAGTGTTTACTTGCCAGTGCCTGAATTACAAGTCAACAGCCTCCATGTTCCTTCAAATATCAATGGTCTGAGCGATTTGGAAATCCAAGCCAGCACCTAGCCAGTTTGCTATCACCATCACCTGGATTTTCTGACTTGCAAGTGCATGACATAGGTACTATGGGTCTTTTGCAGCCAACATCAATTCTGCCCCAGTTCAACTATCAACAAGGTTCAACTGCTGGATTCTCCACTTTCAACTAGGTTGTTCTTTTGTTCTAGCTTCTTCCTTTATCTGTCTTCTTCTTTTGTTCTTGTCTACCAGCATCTCCACTATTGCTGAACCCTTTCTGAAGGCCTATTGGTGGGATGCTTAAAGGAGTTCTAAAGAAAGAGGGCCATTCCTGCCATTAAGTATCCTTCTATTCATAGTCTACCTACTGATAATGACACTAGGGTTTAATGTGTTTTGGGAGGGCTCTAATATATTTCATTGTTATGGGTGTTTGAGCTGACACATTTTGTTTTATGCTTTTAATTCTGTTTACTATGTATTGCACTTTATAAATGCCCCAAGTCTATTGTAGTATGTGGCCATAATACATGTAATAAATAATGAAATTATAATTATACACTCAGACCAATTTTGAAATAAATTAAAAAATAATGTTTATAACCACTCAGTCCGCATCTCCAAGCATTCCTTCCACCAAGCCAAATCCTGATGTGCTTTCAAATCAGGAACCCTGACTTAATGATCTTTGCTAATATTTTCACAAGAATTGATATACCTACAAAAGCTAAGCTGCAAATGTTAACATTTTTACTTTCCCTAAAAAATAAACTTTAAAATAATTCCATAATATATCTTATTGAATGGGTGTAGTCCATAACAAAATGTCCTCATCTGTCATAATAATTCATGTGCAATTTACTTGTCCAAGCAAAGGACCGATTATATCCGACAGAACATTGTGAAATGCCATTTATGTATTTGCTGCTGTTTCTTCTTCTAAGTGAGCAATTTTCTTTCTTGATAATGTGCACTTGATGTAGCTCCAGATATCTTTATTATTAGAAAAATCCATAAAAGATGGGGTTATCAAGGCCATGGTCCAGGTTGGTTAGATAAACTTTCAATGCTCACATAAACTTTTAATGGAAGGAGTCCACATAATTGTATCCTGCTGGGGGATAGAATGGATATTATTTTGGCTAAATACCAGCAATAGTGTCAGCTTCAAATCTAAGCCCAGTCTAGGACAAGATTGTCACAGAGAAAAATACAGGTGGCAGCAAATTATTGATGCTGTTACAATTAATATTATTTAATAAAATATTTGAGAACATTAATAAATTATTATGGGATGAAGAATATCCAAATTCAGAGAAATAAGCTAATGCTAATGTGATAAGAAATGAGTGGCACTGTGGTATAGTGGTGGAGCTCTTGCCACAATCAGAAGGCTGTGAGTTTGATCCTATGTAGTGATAGATATTTCTGTCTCTGGACACAGTGAGTAATTCTCTGCTACGAACTCCATGTAGGTGTCAGGAAGGGCATCCAGACACTAAATGCTCAGCTCCATTCAGTCACCCAATGGTGTATTCACCATTAAGCAGACTAAGCACGTGTTTAGGGCACCAGGCCCAAAGGGAGCACCACAAAGTTGAGAAAGAAAAAAAAACCCAATGAAGTTTTGTAAAAAAATATTGTATGTACAATGGAGGGGTGCACCAAGATTTGTCAGTGCTTACGGCACCAGTGAGCCTTAATTCACCACTGCAGTCATCTCCAACTCCAACCCCAACCCCGATGCAAGGGATTACAGGCAAGCATGGGATTCTACCAGTTCTCACCTGTTCGCTAGAACCAGTTGTTAACATTCTAAGCAGTTCAGAGAACCAGTTTTTAGAAGAAATTACTGGCCTAATCCTCTAAAGAAGACAGGAAGGAAACATTCTTACAGAAACTGCCTCTCCGTTAATTCTAATTATGTTCTTGGCAGGACTAGACTTCCTGTCTCAAGGACCTCTCTGTCGTTTTTTTGCCCCTTCTTTGCTGGTACTTTGCTTGTGTAGAGTGACCGTTCAAAATTACAATGGCAGTGAAAAAAGTGACTTATGACCATTTTTCACACTTACGACTGTTGCAGCATCCCCACAGTCATGAGAGGCCAGGTGAGGAGATGCGCACCTCTATGTGAGTGATATTGAGTTGGCCATGCCCAGCCAATAACATGACCACCAAGCCATGTCCACCCAGTCACACGACCACGAAGCCATGCCCACCAACTAAACCACACCCACCAACTAAGCCACACCCACAGAACTGGTTGTTAAAAAAATTGAATCCCATCCCTGATTACAGGGTCATTAAAAGAAAACATGTATTACAAGAAATCTGATTTATCATAATCTATTTCTAGCTCTGATGAATTGCAGTAGACCGTTTATTTTTAAGGGGATCCTTTTAAGCAAGGATTCATCTCTTTAACCGGGCTTGTCAGTTGTTTATTTTATTATCTTATTTCTATCTTACCTTTCACCCTGAATTCCCAGATTTGCCTTTCTTCTTTTTCCTCCTTGTGTTTTATGAAGCAACAGAAACAACATAATTATTTTTTATGGATGTTGCATCCAATTTTATTTTATTTTATTTTTTTGCAGTATTTTGAAACATTAAGTCGTTTGAAAAGGCTTGTGTGTCTCTTTTACCAGAGGGATTCAACTTCAGTTTATACAGACACTGATTTATAAAGCATCCTAATCCAGATCAGAAATTGGGGATCAGCTGAACCCAAAACCTTTCTCTAAATCTGACTGGATAAATCTAGAAGCAAAATAATTGTTGGAAACTGAATCACTTCTTTTCATCTATTGGATTCCTAGACAAATGACATGTGCTGAAGGATAACTTAAATGTCTATCTTTATTAGATAAATTAGACTTATGCATTAATCTATTGTATTTCAATTCCACCTTTTCATTCAGGGGGTCATGTGGCTTATAAGGTACTTCCTTTTTGCATTTTATCTTTGTAACAACCCTGTGAAATAAGTTGGGTCTATATAAACTCCATATTATCCAATTCTTGCCATGCCATAATTTGGCTGCCAACACAAAGTGATATGAATGACCTTTTATATTGTACAAGCTTTCAAGTTTTCCTTTAATTGATCTAGCAAGGTAGCTAGAAACAAAGTCCCTTACCACTCCAAACAGCTCCACTATCAAGATGCAATGAGATAGAAAAGCAAGATTTCTCCAATGAACTGTTAAGAAAAGCTCTGGCTGCACCAGTATGGGAAAAAAGGTGCCATGAAAGAAGGATCCAGGTGGTACAATAGTGGTGTATAATGTGGCAAGTGCAGCAGGTAGGGCTGGACAGCAGGGGCAGATAATGGCAGTGGATAGGTGGATGTCCAAAAGAAAGAGATGGGGATAGATAGTTTTGCAGGAGACAGTACTTTATCTTATGAGGCTCAGGACTGGGAGGGACCAAGCCGAGAATGGCTTTGATTGCACTGGGTCCTTGTCTTTTAACCAGAAGGATTCAGTTAACAATACAATGGGGACTTCTGGGATTGCTGTTGCTAAGTGCTCACATGACATTAGACTATCCAATCACACTGTTTAACAATGGAAATTCTGCTCTTAATTGCTGGCTTTAACCAAGGATTACCTCTAAAAGAATTTCACTATGCTGTGTTTCTGAAGGAACTTGGCATGGTCCAACTGCAACAGTTGGAACTTTGACAACCGGTCTTACATCCTTCCTTCATTCGGTACCATTGTAAGTTCAAATGGTTGCTGAACAAATGAATGTAAAGCAAGAACAGCGTCTACACAAATGTATTTCTGATTTTTCCTCAAAATGCCTGACAGCCTGTTTTGAGGTAGCATTTAAAGGTAGCATTAGAAACTAGAAGATAATGAGTTCTAGTCCTGCCTTTGACACAAACCGGGCCAGGTGACCATGACCAGTTATTTTCTTTCAGCCCAAAAGAGAAGGTGCTGGGTAACTACTTCTGAAAATATTACCAAGATAACCACTACTTCTGAAAATATTACCAAGTCTGTCTTCAAAAGACTTAACAAGTAGAAGTCAGGATACTTTCAAACTGAAGTGCAAAGATGGCACAGCGAAATTCAGTTAGGTCCAATTCTTTATTTGCTTATATTTGGTAGACAGAAGTTCATCAGACTAAAGCTATAACCTTCTAACCTAATAGATATATTCTGGGAGATTCTAGGGTGTAGCTACTCTGTGCCTTTTCCTCCCTCTCCATCCAATTCAGGACTGCACAGTCTCTTATTTTGGGCCTCTCTGCAATATATTGCCTCCTCCCTGGGAAGCTGTGGTGTGATTGCTGAGATTCCCTCCCACTCCTTCTTCAGCTCCATACAGGTTGTCCTCAATTTACAACAGTTCATTTAATGACTGTTCAAAGTTACAACAGCACTGAAAAAAGTGACTTATGACCATTTTTCACAGTTATGAACTTCACAGCATCTCCATAATCATGTGGTCAAAATTCAGATGCTTGGCAACTGTTTCGGAATTATGACCATTGCTGTGTCCTAAGGTCATGGGATCACCTATTGCAACCTTCTGACAAGCAGTCAATGGTGAAGCCAGATTCACTTAACGACTGGGTTACTAACTTATCAACTGCAGTGATTCACTTAACAACTGTGGCAAGAAAGGTGTTAAAATGAGGCAAAATTCACTGAACAAATGTCTCCCTGGCCAACAGAAACTTTGGGCTCTATTGTGATCATAAGTCAAGGATTACCTGTATTGCATCACAGATACTGTGATAATTGATGTTCTTCGCATTTCTGGCAAAGAGAAGAAGAATCCCTGTTCAAATATCTGGAAAATATTTTCATGACAGAGATATAATAAAATAGCAATAGCCTCATCTTAGAAGAAAAGGTGAATCCATGCTTACTACTGAGGCTTATTCTTATGGAACCCACCTTTCTGTGCTGGGAAATGAGTTTTAATCAAAAATAAAGCTCTATATACATTCTGTTTTGGTAAAGATTTCCTTGAAGAATCCTTTAGATGGGGCTACACATTTGTTGAAGAAACTCTCTTGAGTTTTCCCTCCCTTATAGAACTGCTTGTATATATCTTCTTCATGTTCCTCCATAGTTAAGCATCAGTCATCATTTGCATTTGCATAGTTATCCCACCTGTCTTTGGTGAAGGCAGATAAACCCTAACATTCATGCTTTGATCCATCAAGTACTGCAAAAATGTTTTATAGGAACATGCTACTGAAAAACTGTGCATAGGGAGCAATTTTGATGAGCATTTGTTATTTGAACTATGCAGGTCTAGTTTTGTACTATTTGCAGTAACTCCCATGATGTTTTTACTAAATACAGTTTAAATTGATTAACTCATTCACTCATTTTATTCATTTGTGTGACTGGACAATTGTATTTAGGTTGAAAAGTAGCAGAGTTGGGAGGAAATCTAAAATGCGTAAGCAAGATAATTACAGAAAAGGGAGTGATATTTTAAATTAGGTTATCTCTATTTATTTGGAGTCTAAAGGGTATAGTTATCATTTTGAATTGTAGTGAGAAAATAAATTGGAACTGGTGCAGTTATACTTTAAGCAGTGGTCCCAATATTTTATTTTATTTTCATTTTACTATACATTTCTCTATAAGTTGCTGTGCAGGGATTATGTAGAAAAGCTGCCAAAACTATGTGATAATCAGACCCCATTATAAGTTCTTGAACTGTAATATAAACACAGGCAAGTGTGATAAATGATAGGAGGAGCTTTAGATGCTCTGGCATAAGATGTTTTAGAAAACTTCAGCATACAGCATAAATTAGAGCAGACTAGCATTCTCGCCATTGAACAAAACAATTTTTCCTCCCAGTGTGACCAATTTTAGACTTGGATCTAGTCTAAATTATCCCATAGACAGAAGACAGGACTGAGTATTAGGAGGGCTTTTGGTGCTACAGCTCCAGAGCTTTCTTTTATTTGCATATGCAGTGCAATCTGTTCCCTTTTCATTTTTCTCAATGTCAATGAATAAAT
Organism: Laticauda laticaudata; assembly: GCA_004320025.1. Taxonomy (NCBI): domain Eukaryota; kingdom Metazoa; phylum Chordata; class Lepidosauria; order Squamata; family Elapidae; genus Laticauda; species Laticauda laticaudata. Next base: position 7,192 of record BHFT01030361.1, on the reverse strand, counting down.
TTTTTCAGAGTGAAGAGAAAGGAGTTTGCAATCATATCTCTTCCTGCAAGGCAGAAGAGCTCTCTCTAGTTTATTTATTTATTCATTTGACTGATGGAGCTATCAAATCCTCAAAGTGCTTAGAATGTTAAAATTAAATTTAGTCCCCTCCCCAGGGCCCATAAATTACAATTAATACAAAAATGAATTTGCAATTAAAAGCTTGACAGTGAAGGAGAAGAAGGTTTTCCATTTTGTCCCATCGGTCTTGAAATGCTGTCTCAGAGAACATGGATTTTCACCTTCAGGCTATATAACAGTATAACGGTATAAAGCTGAATTTGTCTGCTCAGTTACTTATATACAATTTAGTCAGGTTTATTTTCAAATAAATATGTAAAGAATTGCTTCATTGTTAAATAAACCTTGCAAATAGGTCTTCATACCAGTGTTCCAAAATAATGTAGCTAAATACTGGAGCCTTCAAGAGAACTATCTGAGATATCTTCTGAAGTTATATGGATCTAGTTCAGATAGATTTCCATCTGGATTTTGTGGTTTTTAAAAAAGAGGAACTAATATAGATTTGCTCAGGTTTTTTGAACAGGGTAGTAATCCCCCTGTTCTCTATCCTCAATATCTGACATCACTACTAAAGGCCCGGTCCCACTGCACTTACGAATGCAAAGAGGATGTAAAACATTAAAAAAAAGCTTGCCATCCATTGGAAAACGCTATGCATCTGTTGTGTACTCACTGCATACGTATTTCATATGCTCTATCCGTCGAGCATCCGTCCACTGCAATTTCCTCTGCGCAAGAAGTTTTGAGCTGCACAAAACTTTGTGAACGGATGAACTTTCTTCTGCGTATGATGTACATCCACGACATATATGAGCAACAAACGTTCTATGTCCGTTATCATCCGTTAAACGTCTGCTATATCCTCTCTGCATCCTCTGGCCATCCCCTCAACTCACATCCAGCTGCAAGCTGAAAATGGATAGAGGGAGGAAACAAAAGGTCACATGGAACATCTACACAGCGTTAGTAAGCACAGAAATAAAAAGGATGTAAGCATATGTATCTTGTAATATAAAGTGTTTAAAAATGGACAAAACGTTTGTATCTGGGATGAATCTTCGTATTTTAGGATGTCTGGAGTATGTCTAGAGTATGTAGAAGGACACCTAGCGGACAATCGGTATTTTCTCTAAAAGGGGAAGAAAATAATCTGAATCTCAGTATGAGTCCAGCAGCCGTGGTGTACAGACCTCCTTCACCCTTGGTCTTGCTCTCAAGCATCATCAATTGTTTCCCACCATGGATGATGAAACAGTCCATATGATAGCTGCGCTCATTCATACGCCAGAACCAAAACCTGTTCAGACTGTATCAAGTTTTAACATGGAAGGAGAGGAAGGAGATGTCAAGAGCTGGTGTGGGTCCAAGGATGGATCGTGAGAAGAAATGGAGTTTGGACTGTATAACCAGTTGATGGTGGGAGCTGAGGAATGAAGACACTCGTGCATTCCAGCACTTCATGAGGGATGCACCAAGCCATGTTTGACGAATTGTAGAGTTCTGAGACCCAGGTTGACCAGCCTAGCACCAACTTCCATCCCAGCCTGGACCCTGGATTGAAGTGGCACTGACTCTGCGCCACCTGGCCTCTGGAACCACATACAGGAACATGCAAGTATGCAATGGAGGGTTCCATACAAACAGCATCAGCAAAGTGGTCAGAGAAATGGTACAGGCCATCATTTGAAGAATACGTGGAGGAGCTCCTCAGATGCCCCAACCACTGAACAAGCCTGGATAAAACTTGCAGAAAGAATGGTATCAGAGGTGGAACTTTCCCCACACATTGGAGCCATAGATGGGAAGCAACGTGGCCTGCAAAGCTCCAGCCAACTCAGGGTCCACTTATTAAAACTACAAGGCCTTCTTTCAGTATCATCCTCTTTGCCATGGTTTGATGCCTGACTTCATCTCCATCCATTTCAGGCAATGGTCAGCTTCAGATAGCCAGGTATACAATGCAAGTGACCTCAAGGATGGCTGGAATGCAACCCTCCATCATGGGTTTTTCCAAAGATCCAGACCCAATGAGCACACAAGATGTGCCTACTTTCATCATTGGTGATGAATGCGTTCTCCCTCAGAACCGTACCTCATGAAACCATACACGTCAAGAATAACCTCACCCATGAAGAGAGGATCTTCAACTACAGGCTGTCCAGGGCAAGACAGGTGGTGGAGAACGCCTTTGGCATCCTGCCAAACAGGTTCAGATACTTCTCAACCCATGAAGCAAAGACCCAGAGACTGTGAAAGCATCATGGAAGCTTGCCTGCATCCTGCACAATCTCATGCGCACCCACTCCGAGTGTTGCAGAACAGACTCTGATGGCTGACGTCACACTAGGAGATCTATGGTTCCGGACATGCGACCTGTCCTAGTGAATGGAGGCTTAGGGGCGAACCTCGATAGCGAACTGTGGATCGTACTAAGCACACCCAGTCACAGAGCTGTCGACGTGAAGGACAGAACGCAGCTGCACCTCCTGAGACACTGCTTGAACCTCCCAGGCTGGAGCCAGTGGATGGCAATGACATGGACTGATTTATTAAGTATAACAAAATTGAACCAAGTAAACTTTGACTATAGTGGTTCTAAAGCCAAAGATAAACTTTGATTTATAGCAAGTAAATCTAGAGCTACAGTCATCTTCGAGAGCGATTCGTCGAGTGCAGACATAATGACGAGATTCTGGTCAATGCAGTGCTGCATCTCTTAGTAAATAGTCCCGCTCACACGTGGACCGCTAGCATGCTCCATACCCCTCCGCTCCGTTCTCTGGGCGCTCATGAATCGCTTGTGTCATCCTAGAATAATGACATGCGCAGCGACGGCCACATCTCCCTTTTTATCTATCGGACATAAGCTGATCATTCGCGCTTCATCCGCTTGGCACCCACACCTACTTGCGACCTGTGCATGGGCACTCTCGATATTCTTCCCCAGCAAACCCACCTCTCGGAGGTGTCCATCTCGTCTTTCCGATCCCTTCTTGCGATCCACTCGAGCGCTCGATGAACATCCGTTTAACCTCCCGCTACATACTACCACGTGCCCTTGTATTCTTTTCCGTATTCTGTTTATGCAAATTTTCACCACTTTTTGGAGTGGATGAAAACGGATGGAGCCACCCCTGAAATTTTGATCGTCCACTCTGTCCTTTATGCATACATTTTGTGTCCGTCGGCCAGTGGGACCTAGCCTTTGAATGAAACTTTTGTATTCATCAGCCATTATTTCCTTCAAATACATCAGTTCAAAGTGGATTAGAGACAAGCAGGCATTCAACTCCAGCTGTTCTTGCATTAAAAAAATTGAAAAACTGGAACCAAATCCTTACCTGCAGTGCATCTTCTCAAAGAATACCAAGTAGTTATTCTGATATATAAGATTAGTGGTATAATAGTTCAATTTGCAAATGTTCGTATGTTAAATCACTTCAATCACCATGCAATTCCCAAATCATTTATCTATTACTAAAATTAATATAAGGCATCAAGGACACAGCAGGAGAGCAGGGCTCCATGTACACACACACACACACACACACACACATTGGTCCAAATTGAGCATTCATCTTTTGAAGACATCATCTAGCAGCACTGAGATAATTCAATCTCATTAAAACCAATGGGACTGTTGCAGTAACTTCAGAAAAAAAGACATTCTACTTGTACCCATTGACCTTTGGTTGACTATTTAAATATACAATATATTGCATGCAGTGTTTGCTATGAGGTTTTGCTGTTCTCTCAACTAAAGGAAGGTAAACTCTGCATATAGTCACTGTAAATTTTCTGTGTTAGGGAAGAAAGAGCACATAACAATGTTTATATCAACCTACTTTTCCTGCTCAATCCACGCATATTGGTTCTGCACACCAATACCTATTGCAGGTCTTTGAACTTTGAACTTCACATAGATAGTATATTTAAACAGAAAGCTCTTCAGTGGGCAATATTTTAAGTGTTCCTTCTGTTCCAAAAAATAAAACGCAGAGCTATTCTCAGCTATCACAGGCATCGACTTTTAGGTCATAGTATGGCCTCTTTTACAATGGATTCCTTCTCTCGTCTGGTTGTATAATGCACATGTCAAAAAAAGGATGGGCTGAGAGTTGCTTAAATGAAAGAAGAAGAGAGATGGTTTTCTCCAGAGGTTGTGGGTGATTCGTCACTGGACATTTTTAAGAAGAGACTGGACAGCCATTTGTCTGAAATTGTATGGGGTCTCCTGCTTGAGCAGGGGGTTGGACTAGAACACCTCCAAGTTCCCTTCCAATTCTGTTATTCTGTTATTCTATAATTTGGCCAAATGTGTGGTGATTCATTATTGCAGGCTTACATGAACAAAAGTTTCATTTATTTTTGCACTCATTGATTCTCCAAGGTAAAAATCACATATAGAATCAATGATAGGCATATTTTCCTGAATACTATATTAGAAGAGTTTGCTCAGTATGAGGTCTAAAATTGCTCCCTTGTTTTCCAGTCGATTAAACATTCCAGGAACATTTATACTGGAGAGGGCTATGCCATCCCTTCATCAAACTGCAGGTTCTTTATGAGGATACATGTAATGGAACAGTATATGGATCAAGTATGAAGAAAATGTAAACCAGGGTGCACTGTTTATTATCTACAGATCACCTGGCATGAAAATATTTATGGCTGAGAATAAGTGCCCTAAGTGGCTACATTCCTTAAAGAACTGCAGCAGCCATTTATTTATGCTATCAAGTAGGTAAGCCCATTTAATATTCTGCTCACGGATACGTCACAAGAAATGAAGTCTCAATGCTGTTTTTTCCCCCATAAAGTAGTTTTAGTGAGGAACAAATGCATGTGTTTGCAGTTTATTTTTATGACCAATTCAATTCTGTTGCACAAAATGCTTACTGTCAGCAAACTAGATATCTAATGTGATACCCCTTGAATCTCTTTCTCTTCTCTTCTTGTTTCTTCTTCATCTTCCTCCTGCTTAGTCTGCTTTGTGGAACAAATATATGAATTTATTTTTTAAAAAATGAGTTTTTAAGCCTCAGGCACACTGCAGACATCAGTGGTTAAAGCTGTTTTTAGCATATTTTCAGTGATGAGCACTGTTTGTTTTGCAAAATTAGAGGGAAGTCAGGGTGTACAATTTAATAGAATAAGAGGAAAGAAAATTAACTCTTTGTTCTTCCTTACCCCCCACTCCCAATAAGAGATACCCTTTGGTGTCCCATTGGCATTGCAGAAAGTTTGGTGCACTGGGTGAAATAAAAAGGATAGTAAAAGAGAAGAAGTTGTCTTTAAAATCTGAAGAACCAGCAAGGAACAACCTCATCCATAAGTTAAAAAAGATGACTGGTTATGGTGACCAGTCACAACTTCTGTGACACAACGTATTCTCAAAAATTGTAACTGTACTCATTAACTAAAAACAAACAAACACCCTGCTTCTCTTTTAAATTGTTAAATAGATGCTGATAATCTGAAATTATTCAGTGTTGTTTGTTACTTTTTTAGGTCCTGGTTTTTATGACACATCCTTCCTTTAATGTTTGTAAATGCATGGGAATGAATGACCAATTTACCTATTGTTTTATGCATGACAGTATGAACTCATTTAATCAGCATGAACACATAAACTACAATGACAATGAAGACAACAAACATGATGTTCAAAGGCAAAGTGGTGCAAATATTTTGGCAAAAAATGCCAGCAAACTCATCAGAAACAGGGACATTGCTTCTTATGTTTAGCAGAATGACTTACTACGTATCCTATTATCCTGATACCCAACAATTCTAATCTCACAGTTACAAGTATCATCATTTAAGTATACCTATCTGAGAGCCATGATGGCACAGTGGTTAGAATGCAGTATTGTAGACTAATCCTGACTGCCAGCAGTTCAATCCTGATTGGTTGATCAAGGTTGACTGGCTCAATGCCTTCCATCCTTCTGATGTCAGCAAAATGAGGACCTAGATTGTTGGGGGCAATATGCTGACTCTGTAAACCACTTAGAAAGAGCTATAAAGAACTATGGAGTGAAATATAAGTCTACTGCTATTGCATCTATTACAAAGCTTTTATGCTACTCTTATTGCTGGCATATAAGAACAATATATAGATACCAGAAAAAAACAAAGCCAGTATTAGCGTAACTGCTCACTGAATGCATATTCTTCCTTTACACAAAATATATCAGTTTTTCAGTGTAAGCTACACACATCCCATTTCCTAAGGCAGGTCATTAAGCAAGTGCTAAAATGTTTAATAATTAATTTATGATAATAAATTAACAGCTTATCCTAGATCAAAACTCTGTTGACCATGCAATTATGTTCAGTTCCCTGAGGCTTAGTAGCACTATCATTATGCTTAGTAAACAAGGCAAGGCTTAAAGGGTTTGGTCTTTTAATTACACTTATAAAACAACTTTGATGATCATGGTGTAGTGTTATGCTCTTTATAAACTACTTCCCAGGGGAATTAAAAATATGATTAAGTGCCTAAAAGCTATATTCAGAAATTCTTCTTATCAATCCATAGGAGAACATGAGGGTGGGGGGACAACTGACAAAAGCAGTGTTTTAAAGTCACAACACAAATTTCATTTACTGTCTGCATTTGATTTTACATTTCAGTATTACTGTGGATAGGAATAGCTACTGTAGACATGATACAGATTGCAGACTCCATACTATAAGGATTTTTTTCCTTTTCTAAAACAGATTATTAATGACAATTTCATTACAAGATAGATTAAATTTGATGCAAACCATGTTTAATAGCATAATGTTTTTATTTGTGCAAGAATAAGACAGTACAAAGGACAAAAAAAAAGGTTTTCATTTTTATAGGAGTTATTTAAAGATTTGTATTCCAGCCATGAACAACTAATACTATTACCTTTTCTTCACAAGGATTGTGGAATATATTGCTGCTCAAATGATCAAATATCACTCAAGCTCTGACCTTTCATACTTGCCATCCCAATCTCACATGAAGTATGAAAGGGAATCATAGTACAGGTTTCATTGGGTCTATGACAATTCGCCACAGCCAACTCACCATGGCCAACTTGCCATGACCAATGTTAAGCCTGGGTTCCCCAACCAGGGTTAGGGAGACAAG